>WNWK01006214.1:0-108884 GCA_009830355.1 Cherax destructor | reverse complement strand
AGGTATGATAAAGTTCGGGGGAGCGGGAAGAGCAGAGACCCAGTAGCGGACAGCGAAGAGGCGGGGCCAGGAGCTGAGTCCCCGACCCCGGAACCACAATTAAGGGGGAAAAAAGGGGGAGTACACATACACACACACGCACACACACCCCGAGTTGTCAGGAAGTGGAACAGTCTGAGAGTAATGTAGTTCAAGCAGAATTCAAAAAAAGCTTTAAAAAAAGGTACAATAAAGCTCATGAAGCAAGGAGAGAATGCACCTAGTAACAACCAGGAAGAAAGGGGGGCCGGGACCCATGAACCCAACCCGAAACCAAAAAATAGGAAATACGTACACACAAAACATACAAACACACAAAAAAGGTAAAATAAGTCACAGAAAAAGGGGTGGGGGGATTGCATTTTTTTGGGACTGAAGAATTTTCACACAGTTCCTCACAAGGGGTTAATGAAAAAGCTAGAGGATCAGGCACGGGATAACAGGGAAAAGGGACTGCAATGGATCAGAGAATATTTGACAGAGAGGCAACAACGATCAATGGTAACGGACGATGTGTCAGAGTGGGGGCGGCCAGCGGGGTTCCCAAAAGGGGTCAGTCCTAGGATTTGGGTGTTTTTGGTATATGTGAATGACAAACGGAAGGGGGGACCCAGAAAATGTCCCTGTTTGCACATAACTAAATTAAATGGGGAATTAAATTTGGAAAAGAGAATCAGGCAGGACTACAAAAAGACCTGGACAGGCCACAAGCCTTGTCCAGCCACCGGCTTTTTTTAATTTAACCCCCGCCAAATGCAAAGTCATGAAGATCGGGGAAGGGAAAAAAGACCGCAGACAGAGTATATTCTAGGTGGTCAAAGACTGCAAACCTCACTCAATAAAAAAGATCTTGGGGTGAGTATAATACCGAGCACATCTCCGGAGGCACACATCAACCAGATAACTGCTGCAGCATACGGGCGGCTGGCAAACCTAAGAATAGCGTTCCGATATCTCAATAAGGGATCGTTCAAGACGCTGTATACCATATACGTCAGGCCCATACTGGAGTATGCAGCACCAGTTTGGAACCCACACCTGGTCAAGCACGTCAAGAAATTAGAGAAAGTGCAAAGGTTTGCAACCAGACTAGTCACAGAGCTAAGGGGATTGTCCTTCGAAGAAAGGTTAACGGAAACCGGACTGACGACACTGGAGGACAGGAGGGTTAGGGGAGACATGATAACGACATATAAAATACTTCGAGGAATTGACAAGGTGGAAAAAGACAGGATTTTCCAGAGATATTACAAAAAAAAGGGGTCACAATTGGAAGTTGAAGACTCCGATGAGTCAAAGGCATGTTAGGAAGTACTTCTTCAGTCATAGAGTTGTCAGGAAGATGAATAGCCTAGAAAGTGACTTAGTGGAGGCAGGAACCATACATAGCTTTAAGACTAGCTATGATAAAGGACCTAGTAGCGAACAGTGAAGAGGCGGAGCCAGGCGCTATGACACGACCCCTGCAACCACAAATAGGTGAGTACACACACACACACACACACACACGAGGAAGGAAGGATCAGTTGGAAGAATGAGCAATGTCACTAGAAGTATTTCTTGAAGAACTAGTCTACGATCGAATCTGAGGCCAAGTGAGTTATATTCAGCTTAATGGAATTGTAAGTGGAGTTTAAGCTGAATGTAAATAAACTTTTAAATTAAAAAGCAATTGAAATTGTAACTCAAGCTTATACCTGCTTAAATTACTTTATGGAACTGGGGCACCATGATATACTACTGACCAAATGAAAGTAAGCACACGTCATATGGTACGTAGCCGTACACTCTAAAGTGATTCACGGTTTTTTGGGTCTTCTTTCTTGGACACTTTTACTGTCGAGGATCATTTTTGCGTTGGCTGTGTCGGACTCGGCTCCTCCTTCAGTGTGAGTCGCTATTTGTTGACGAATTGACGCATTATTGCTCTAGAAAAAGGTGTTATACTGTTTTATGTCAAAAAGCTTATTTTTCACGATTTTAAGTACTTCCTATGCTTAAATTTTAAGTACCTTCTATGCTTAAATTATAATGAACTGTAATAAGTCAAAATGGATGTAATTTATATATGGAGTGCATTTTTAAATTCAAAATTATTTTCATTATTTTACATGTTAAATAACTCTTTCTGGAACAATTCTTCTAATTTTGTTAAGTTTCTATGTGCAATTTCCTTGTTTAAATTGTAGTGAAGAAGTAAGCCTGTTAAATATACCGGGCGAAATAAAGAGTTATTATTGACAGAATTATGGGTAAGACAAAGAATTGCAGAGGAAGAAAGAGGTAATAGGGAGGGTAGAGGATGGATAGACTAACATTAAGACAAAGGTGAGGAACTTTATTTAAATCCATAAAGATTTTAATAAAGACATGTGATAGGGTGGATATGGAAGCACTATGGCAGATGTTGCAAATATATGGAATTTGCGGTAGGTTACTTAAAGCCAGTTTTTTATGTGGATAGCGAGGTATTGGTTAGGGTATAAAGGAGAGAAGTAGATTATTTTCCAGTAAAAAATAGATCTTTGACAGGGATGTGTGATGCCACTACAGTTGTTTAACTTATTTATAGATGGTGTTGGAAAAAGAGTGAACACAAGGGTGTTAGGGAGACGTGTGAGACTAAAGGATAAAGAATCTAATACTTAAGTGAGAGTTGACGCAGTTGCTTTTTGCCGATGACACAGTTGTTTTGGGAGATTCGGAAGAGATGATGCAAAGGCTGTTAAACGAATTTAGGCAGGCATGTAGAATAAGGTAATTAAAAGTAGACACTGGAAAGAGCAAGGTGATGAGAGTAGGAAAAAAATGTAGTCAATGAGTGACTGGATATTAGATTGCATGGAGGTAATATGAAGGAAGTAAATATCTTCAGATATTGGGAAATAAACCTGTCGGCAGATCGTTCTATGAGAGATGGGGTTATAGAAATAACGAAGGAAAAAAGTGACAACTTTATCCATTGAGGCAAAAACGGAAATGTACAAGAGTATAATGGAACCAGCATTGATGTATAGATGTGAAGTATAGGTTTTGAATGTTGCAGCGACGAGGAGGCTGGAGGCAGTGGAGATGGCGTGTTTGAAGGCAATATGTGTGTTATGAATATTATGAAGATAGTTCGGAGTTTGAAGATTAGGAAGTGTGGAGTTAGCAAAAGTAGTATTGAGAAGGCCGAGGAAGAGTTGAGGTGGTTTGGACATTCAGAAAGGATGGAGAAAAATAGGAAGACTAGGAGGGTGAATAAATCTGGGGCAGAGGTAAGGATGGGTAGGGGTTATTCTAGGAAAGAATGGAGGGCGGGGTTAAATGAGGTTTAAAGTTTTAGGTGCTTGGTCATTCAACGGGTTTGTGTTAGTAAGTTTGATAGGAGTGAGTAGAGACAAGTGTTTTTTTATGAATTGACTTGCTGTTGGAGTGTGAGCAGGATTCAAGCTGGACTTGAGTCCTGAAGGTGGTAGGTACAGTGCCTACACTCTGGAGGGGTGAGGGTGTTGGAAGATCATCTGAACTGTAACGTCGGTGCCCTTCTAGCAAGACAGTGATTGACTGAGTGGCAGTGAAAATATATTCTTCGTTGACGAGTCACCTTACCTGGGTACACAACGGCCGGAATCATAAAAAAAATTAAGACTTCCATCTAACAAAGAATAGTACAATACGTGAAACAAGGTTTATTTAGTTATTTATTGTCTTCCTGGATCTTCGGCTGATATAGTGTCACAAATATTATGCACACGTTCCCCATCTGTTTGACTCCAATTGAAAATTTAACTAATGGTATTGTCCTGCAGTATTAAAGTAACTTCATTTAAATACAAAATCTGAGCCTGGGAATATTACTGCCTTCCCCCAGTAATCTAATACCAGAAACCTACTATTTCCTGCCTAATAACAGTAAACCAAGCATCTAAATTCCCTGCTTTGTTATCATGATAGGTTGCACCGGATTTGTCAGGTGACACATTCTTAAATAAACAATGATTACTTCAACATTTCCTTAAGATCAGTAACAAAGGTAAGGTAAATCGTAATGAACAGCTTCCATTTAATACCTAGAGTTCATAAACTATACGCCTTTAACTCTGGAAACATTCTAGTTGCATACCTCTGTACTTTTTCCAGTGGGTTCCATGTTTCTGAAGCTTACTCACAGATTTGCTAGACTATAATTAGTTGGCAGAGATTATTCTGTTGATGTGTACCTCAAGCGATATGCTTGGCACTATGCTCACCCCAAGGTCTTTCTCTTTGAGTGAGGTCTGCAGTTTCTGTACCACGACTTGGTATTCTGTCTGGTCTTCTTGCCCCTTCCTCAGTCTTTATAATTGCGCATAAGTTGGGGTTGAATTTAAAGTATCCAATTATCTGACCAATCTTGCAATTTGTCCAGATCCATCAGTAGCCTGTTATACTTATTAGCTTTACCTTGTCAGCAACCAGAAATACACTGCCTCAGTCACATCTGGTATGTCATTTTATATCAGAACCAGTAATAGTACCAGTTTCTTGCAGAACTCCACCTGTCACTCCTCCTCATTCTGACTTCTCTTCCTGGACAATCAGTCTGTCTCTGCTAAGGCACTCTGATCCACTGAAGTTCATTCTGTTTTTTCCGGCCTGCACCTCAGGTTTTACCCTAGTCTCTTGTGAGGTACATTATTAAATACCTTCACGCAGTCCGAGAATATGCAAGTTGCCCAGCACTCACACACTCTCTCTCTCACCTGTCTCGCTTCTGTCACTTTATCATAGATCTCCAGCAGGACAGAAAGATACGATTTGCCAAGATATTTATAACTTTCCATTCTGTTTCTGATTAGCTCTTCCATTACCTTACTTGAGAGGCTTGCCAGTGGTATTGGTCTTTAGTTCAACGCTGTTTTTCCAGATGTATGGCAATTATTTAATGTCCATTTACTTCCTGGTTCTAGCTAGTGGGTCAGATGGTGCTTCAGCTTTTCTCATAGAATTCATGCAGCCGCCTCGTCAAGTTCCATTGATCCTGACGTATTCATCTCATTTAAAAGTTTTTTTTTTATCTATTACCCTGTTGTGTACAGTACAAGTTTTGCAGTAACTGTCGATGTACCCGTTGTTCTAGACCCTCTAGAAGTTGAACATTTCACGGACTTCTTTATCATAACTTGTGAGCTCTCCTTCCTTATTGTGAGCTCTCCTTTCTTCTTGTGAGCTCTCCTTCCTTTTTGTGAGCTCTCCTTCCTTCTTGTGAGCTCTCCTTCCTTCTTGTGAGCCCCTCTTCTTGTGAGCTCTCCTTCTTGTGAGCTCTCCTTCTTGTGAGCTCTCCTTCTTGTGAGCTCTCCTTCCTTCTTGTGAGCTCTCCTTCCTTCTTGTGAGCTCTCCTTCCAACTTGTGAGTTTTCCTTCCAACTTTTGAGCTCACCTTCCTTCTTGTGAGCTATCCTTCCAACTTGTGAGCTCTCGTTCCAAATTGTGAGCTCTCCTTCCTTCTTGTGAGCTCTCCTTCCTTCTTATGAGCTCTCTTTCCTTCTTGTGAGCTCTTCTTCCTTCTTGTGAGCTCTCCTTCCTTCTTGTGAGCTCGACTTCCTTCTTGTGAGCTCTCCTTCCAACTTGTGAGCTCTCCTTCCAACTTGTGAGCTCTCCTTCCTTCTTGTGAGCTTTCCTTCCTTCTTGTGAGCTCTCCTTCCAACTTGTGAGCTCTCCTTCCTTCTTGTGAGCTCTCCTTCCAACTTGTGAGCTCTCCTTCCTTCTTGTGAGCTCGCCTTCCTTCTTGTGAGCTCTCCTTCCTTCTTGTGAGCTCTCCTTCCAACTTGTGAGCTCTCCTTCCTTCTTGTGAGCTTTCCTTCCTTCTTGTGAGCTCTCCTTCCAACTTGTGAGCTCTTCTTCCTTCTTGTGAGCTCTCCTTCCAACTTGTGAGCTCTCCTTCCTTCTTGTGAGCTCGCCTTCCTTCTTGTGAGCTCTCCTTCCAACTTGTGAGCTCTCCTTCCAACTTGTGAGCTCTCCTTCCAACTTGTGAGCTCTCCTTCCAACTTGTGAGCTCTCCTTCCAACTTGTGAGCTCTCCTTCCTTCTTGTGAGCTCGCCTTCCTTCTTGTGAGCTCGCCTTCCAACTTGTGAGCTCTCCTTCCAACTTGTGAGCTCTCCTTCCTTCTTGTGAGCTCTCCTTCCTTCTTGTGAACTATCCTTCCAACTTGTGAGCTCTCCTTCCAACTTATGAGCTCTCCTTACTTCTTGTGAGCTCGCCTTCCTTCTTGTGAGCTCTCCTTCCAACTTGTGAGCTCTCCTTCCAACTTGTGAGCTCTCCTTCCTTCTTGTGAGCTCGCCTTCCTTCTTGTGAGCTCTCCTTCCAACTTGTGAGCTCTCCTTCCTTCTTGTGAGCTCTCCTTCCTTCTTGTGAACTCTCCTTCCAACTTGTGAGCTCTCCTTTCAACTTATGAGCTCTCCTTACTTCTTGTGAGCTCGCCTTCCTTCTTGTGAGCTCTCCTTCCAACTTGTGAGCTCTCCTTCCTTCTTGTGAGCTCTCCTTCCTTCTTGTGAACTCTCCTTCCAACTTGTGAGCTCTCCTTCCAACTTATGAGCTCTCCTTACTTCTTGTGAGCTCGCCTTCCTTCTTGTGAGCTCTCCTTCCAACTTGTGAGCTCTCCTTCCAATTTGTGAGCTCTCCTTCCTTCTTGTGAGCTCGCCTTCCTTCTTATGAGCTCTCCTTCCAACTTGTGAGCTCTCCTTCCAACTTGTGAGCTCTCCTTCCTTCTTGTGAGCTCTCATTCCTTCTTGTGTCAAATTACCTGTTTTTTACAATTTTAATTTTTTCTAATGTAATTCTGTTAGATAGTTTTATCTCAGTATTGTATTTAGCAGCTATGTCATTCTCAGATTGTTACTCAGCCTCTCTGCCCACCCTTGCATGTTAGTTTCTGCGTCTTCTGCTCAGAGGTTAAATTTATACCCTTTCGGGTATGAATTTAACCTTTGCTTCCGGCACTTCCCAGCTAGAATTCCATAATCTTATTCGGGGTGACATTCCTTCCATGTCCCTTTCTCGCTGCACTGTATTAAGGAATTCTCTCATTCCATGCCGTCTTCTGAATTGAAATGTCTCACACCCCCCACCTGCCTCTCTGCCTTCAATATTAGTTACACAAGAAATGCTAAGTTCAATACTATATGCTCGCAAGAGTTCAGGGACCTCGTATTCTATTTCACCTTTGTCAGATGTACTTGTGTTAAATACAAGATTTAATCTTTCTGGGTCTTCTTCTCTCCCTCTTGTCGAGTCCTTAACATGCTGATATAAGCATTTCGCTAGCTACATCCATCATCCTAGCTCTTCATGCTTCCGATCCCTCATGTGGGTCCCAGTTCTCCAATTCTTTCTTTGTAGTTGAAATCACCCAAGACTAATAACTTCACTTTAGCCCTAAGCGCCCTTCTTGCTGCTACTGCTATAGTTTCGAACATTTCCATGTCTTTCTCCTCTTCCTGTCTTGATCATGATTGCTTAGTAATGAGTTGTAGATCACTGGTACAACCCCTTTGGGTTCTTCAGCCTTCATTGTACCCCACTGTGCAATCTATTAGCTTATTTATATTTTTCCTCTTTCCTTAAAAACACCACCTCGTATGTCCTACGAGGAGAGGTTAAGGAAAATCGACCTGACGACACTGTAAGACAGGAAAGATTAGAGGGGATATGATAACGACATATAAAATACTGAGAGGAATCGGCAAGGTGGACAGAGACAGAATGTTCCAGAGATGGGACACAGCAACAAGGGGTCACAGTTGGAAGTTGAAGACTCAGATGAATCACAGGGATGTTATTAAGTATTTTTCAGTCACAGAGTTGTCAGGAAGTGGAATAGTCTGGGAAGTGATGTAGTGGGGGCAGGACCCATACATAGTTTTAAAGAGAGGTATGATAAAGCTCATGGAGCGGGTAGAGTGACCGAGTAGTGGCCAGTGAAGAGGCGGGGTCAGGAGCTGTGACTCGACCCCTGCAACCACAACTAGGTGAGTACACACACACACACTTACACACACACACACACACACACACACACACACACACATACACACACATACACACACACACACACACAAATATTCACACTCAATCACACACGTACATTTTCTCTGAATTCCAGTATGCCATTTCGTTTTTATTTTATGTTTGTGTGTGTGTGTGTCCAAACTGTCCAAAGTTGTGTGATGTGTGAGAATGGCTGTTATGGTCGTATGTGTGCTTATTAGAGCAGTTGTTCTTTAGGGTCCGTTTACTCTCCGAGTTGTGTTTACGAGGTTCAGTCTCGGTTCCCTTAACTTACAACTCACTGGTATTCATCTATTCCTCTCCTATTGCTTATAGGATTTGTCTTTGTTATCGCCTCATGGAGCTCATTCTGTTTACTGAATGACCTGAAACTGAAGAAGTGGTTCTGTGGTTCATCTTAACTTTAGCTTCTGTGGTTCATCTTAACCTTAACTTCTGTGGTTCATCTTAACTTTAGCTTCTGTGGTTCATCTTAACTTTAGCTTCTGTGGTTCATCTTAACTTTAGCTTCTGTGGTTAACCTTAACTTTAACTTCTGAGGTTCATCTTAATTTTAGTTAACTTTAACTTCTGAGGTTCATCTTAATTTTAGCTTCCATGTCATCTCCCTCGTCCTGGTTCTTCTCGTTAAATCATATCTTAACCGAGTTACGAAATCCTCTGAGTATCTCTAACATCCTAATCATGTTTTTCGTGGTTTTTGTTTCGTTTGGTTCAGTGTCTTTAGTGTGTTATAGACGAGGTTATCAGGTAGTGAATGACAGAATGTTAGTGAAATAGCTTAATAGTGAATGCAAAAAAAATAAGTAAGTCTTAGCAAATGTATAGTAAATTAAATTAACTGTGAGAGTGGAGATAAGAAGATTGAAGAGTACTAAAAATTTTTACATTTGCGAGTGGACATGTCAACAAATGGGTCTTTACACTTAAGATAAATCAGTAAGTGTGGAAAAGAATATTGCAAGAGTAGTGAGGAATCTGTGAACGACACAATGATTTTCAATGGATGCAATATGGAAACAACTATGAGTATATTTATACCGACGCTAATGTATGGGTGTGAGTCATGATGGAGGAGAGAAGAGGTGCATGGAGGAAGGGCAATTTTTTTTTCTGAGATCTGTGTGTTATGTGAATTGAAAGTCCATTTTTTACGTCATTCATTAATGTAATTCATTCCAATAATAACAGTGGAGACTGATGTTCTTACAGCTATCAGTAAGTACAGTATTGGCATGCACCTTTTCTTGTGAAAAATAAAATAATATATCGTCTATGCATACATTAAATCGCACAGACCAGTACAGTAAACGAGCCAACTGCGGCAATTTATGACCTTCGAGATGAAATCAGAATGATTATGAGGCAGGGTATAAAGAATTCAAAAATTAGAGTGAAAATGCAGCAATAAACATTGTTGAATTAAAATAAGGCAGACAGAGGGTTGTTAAAATACTTGAGTATAGTAAGACTTAAGGAAGATAGAGTGAAAAATATGGTGCATAGATCTGGGATCACTGCAGGTGGTGTAGGGCCTGTCAAGAATTTTTTTTTTTTTTTTCAAAATTTTGAATTCATGGAATTTTTAATGTTATAATTTATATTAATGAAACATTTTCTCAGACATACAACATTAATAATGTCGCTCAAACTGTAAAAGAATAAATTTAGATATTGACATTTTTAATATTTTTTCGAAGCACACACACACAAACATACTTGGTGCAAGGGATTGCACAGGTATACATAATCCCTTGTGATGACTGCAGCAAATTATACGTGGGTGAAACATCCAGAGACCTCCAAACACGTATTTCTGAACACCAGTACGAAGGCAGATCTGACGATTTAAGGAATACAGTATGTACCAGTAGTCTGTATTGACAGATGCTTAGTGTATTTAATGACTTCTTTTAATATAGTCTTTAGGTGTTCTAATGCACATTATGACTTGTAAAATGTGTGTGTTGTGAGTTTGTGGTTCGCTCTATACGTGTCAGTGGAGGAGTTTCATGAATTCCCACCTATTTTCTCTTTCTAAGTAATTGGTTAGATATGATCTCAGTAGACCCTCAGGGGTCCCATCGTAGCACAGAGATGGTTTAAATATAATTCTTTATTAAGACACATACATATAACATTTTTATTAGTGTTATATTCCTTTTTATGCTACATTGTAACATGAGGAGAGTTATATCCTTGTGTATTATATTACTGTAAACTGCTTAAATTGATCGCACTCTACTTCTCAGAATGCATTCGATCAGAGTGGAGATGTGTGATCTTCCAGAGATAGTGTTTCTCTACGTAGTAATCATAGTAAACTCCTATGAAGTATTTCAGGAAAAATTAGTTAACCGAATTTAACTAATGGAAATGGGAAGTATGATTTCTGTGCCTGGAAAGCCCAGTACGGATAACCAGGTTCTCTGGTTCATCTCTGGTTAATTCTCTGAGTGAATCTGACTTGGTGGAAGACGGTGGTTGTGCATCAAGACTCACAGAAGAAAATACACTCGCAAGTTGTAATAATATTGGTAGAATTACCAATAACAGGTTAGGTAAAAGAAGGCATTTTTAACTAATGAGACATTTTAATGTATTAACGCTCCACTCTCCGGAAACTTTGTCAAGTTTTGGCTTGACAAAGTTGCTGGAAAACAAAGCGTTGTCATAATGATGTGTCATAGTCTCACATCCTGGCTATTTTTATCACCATCCAGACATCCATCGTTCCGACATATCCCCACTTAGCTTTCAAAATGCAGACTCTATATTTCCTACTCAAGTATTGCTCACTGCTTTCCCAGAATCCCTTCATAGATGCTATCATGCCCATACTCCTTCAGTTAAAACCTGTAAAACTACTTATTGTATTTTAAGTCCAACTTTGATCTAATACGCTCAAATAAACCTGTGGTTGATCAAGCACCAACCACATAAAATCTCCTTAGCAATCCTCTTACCAACACATCCTGCCACGTCTTCTATACCTCCCATCAACACCAGGTTTATTATCTTCCCTTGGTCAACCTCTCTTACTTTATTCTTCTAAATAACCTATCTGGATTATTCCTCTTCCAATTATTCTCTCCTTAATTTCTTTATGATATTCGCAACACACTTTTATTTCAAAGCAGTAAATCTGCACAGTGTTGCAGCCTCCACCTCGCTGCAACATTCACTGCATCACACTTATAAACAAGTGTTGGCCACTCTATAAGGTGTTACATACTCTCTTTTTCCCATATTAATAAACATATTGTTTCCCACAGACTCCTCAGGAAGGAAATAAATATTTATTATTATTATTATTATTATTATTATTATTATTATTATTATTATTATTATTATTATTATTATTATTATTATTATTATTATTATTATTATTATTATTATTATTATTATTATTATTATCATTATTATTATTATTCTCTCATCAGGTATGATGCTCCTCGTCTTCCGTACCTTCGTCCTCCCAAACATCAACAACAACAAAAAATCGTTCTCCCTCTCTCCAGTCCTTCGTCCAATTCTTCATTGTATTTTCTAACTGTTATCACTCTTCTCTTCTCTACGTTCACTTTTATCTTCCTTCTTCTACACATCCTCCCAACTTATCCACTAATCTTTGCGACTTATTTTTTATCGAATTTCCCAGAACACTCACACTCTCTCCAGGCTTCCCGCCCACTCATCCAACAACCACCCACTCATCCATCTTCCCACCCACTCAACCATCTCCCACCCTCTCATCCATCTTCCCACCCACTCAACCATCTCCCACCCACTCATCCATCTTCCCACCCACTCATCCATCTTCCCACCCACTCATCCATCTTCCCGCCCATTCATCCAACAACCACCCACTCATTCATCTAACCACCCACTCATAAGAACATAAGAAAGAAGGAACACTGCAGCAGGCCTACTGGCCCATGCGAGGCAGGTCCAAATCTCCAACCGGCTTAAGCCAATGCCCCGACCCACCCAGGTCAGGTAACATTCACTTAAGGAAGGAGCATGGCATCTGACCTAGTAGCACAAGCTAGTCAGGACCAACTCACACCCACCCACCCGCACCAACTCATATATTTATCTAGCCGACCACCTGGATTTAACCCTCCCCAGGTAAACTCCAGGTAGTCAGGTCACTTCCACTTAAGGAATTATTACGGCATCTGACCTAGTAGCACAAGCTAGTCACGTCCAACTCACACCCACCCACACCCACTCATGTATTTATCTAATCTATTTTTAAAACTACACAACGTCCCAGCCCCTATGACGGTACTCGGGAGTTTGTTCCACTCATCCACAACTCTATTACCAAACCAGTGTTTTCCTATATCCTTCCTGAATCTGAACTTTTCCAACTTGAAACCATTGCTGCGAGTCCTGTCTTGGCTTGATATTTTCAGCACGCTATTTACATCCCCTTTATTTATTCCTGTTTTCCATTTATACACCTCAATCATATCCCCCCTAATTCTACGCCTTTCTAGAGAGTGCAGATTCAAGGCCCTCAGTCTATCCTCATAGGGAAGATTTCTGATACATGGGATCAACTTTGTCATCCTCCTCTGTACGTTTTCCAGTGCATTTATATCCATTCTGTAATACGGTGACCAGAACTGTGCAGCATAATCTAAATGAGGCCTAACCAAAGATATATAGAGTTGAAGAACAACCTGAGGAATTCTATTATTTATACTTCTTGATATGAAGCCAAGGATTCTGTTAGCTTTATTGAGAACACTTATGCACTGTTGTCTTGGTTTCAGATTACTACTAACCAGAACTCCTAAATCCTTCTCGCAATCACAAGTATTAAGATCTACATTATTAGTTTATATGTGGCATGGTTATTGTCCTTTGGTGTCATCAGCAAATTTGCTTATGTTGCTATTTATTCCCTCATCTATGTCGTTTATGTAAATTGTAAACAACAGGGGGCCCAAAACTGACCCCTGTGGAACACCGCTTGAGACGTGGCCCCATTCTGATTTCTCTCCATTTATGCAAACTCTCTGCCGCCTATTTGTCAACCATGCCTCTACCCAGGAAAAAAATTCTCCTCCTATTCCGTGTGCCTTAAGTTTCCTCAGTAGCCTCTGATGTGGAACTTTATCGAAAGCCTTACTGAAGTCCATATACACAATATCATATTCATTACCATGATCTACCTCTTCAAACACCTTAGTGAAAAAAGTTAGTAAATTCGTAAGACAGGAACGCCCCTTAGTAAAACCGTGTTGAGATTCATTAATCAATTTATGCTTTTCAAGATGGCTACGAATTGCCTCGGCAATTACTGATTACATAAATTTACCAACTATGGAGGTAAGGCTTATTGGTCTATAGTTCGAAGCTAAGGACCTGTCACCTGCCTCCATCTCCCACCCACTCATCCATCTTCCCACCCACTCATCCATCTTCCCACCCACTCAGTCATCTTCTCCACCCACTCATCCATCTTCCCACCCACTCAGCCATCTTCCCACCCACTCATCCATCTTCCCACCCACTCACTCATCTAGTCACCCATTCAGCCATCTTCCCACATATTCATCCATCTTCCCACCCACTCAACCATCTTTCAACCCATTCATCCATCTTCCCACCCACTCATTCATCTTCCCACCGACTCACCCATCTAATCACTCACTCATCTATTACCCCCACCCACTCATCCATCTTCCCACCCACTCTTCCATCTTCCCACACACTCATCCATCTTCCCACCCACTCACCCATCTTCCCACCCACTCATCCATTTTTTCAACTTACTCATCCATCTTCCTACCCACTCATCCATCTTCCCACACATTCATCCATCTTCCCACCCACTCAGCCATCTTCCCCACCCACTCATCTTACTTCCCACCTACTCATCCATTTTTCCACCGACTCATCCATCTCCACACCCATTCCTTTATTTTCCCACCCTCTCATTCTACCACCTACCCATTCACCCACCCACTCACCCGTCAATGTGGTATTCACCAATTTATTCGGGGTATGTCACACTCCCATATAGGTTGCCTCCCAACCAGCAAACCGGTTTAACGATCAATAGGGTACCCGTCGTTAAATCAGTACCTTGGTTCATTGACGAATCACAGGCAAGCCCACCAAAGCTGAAGCAACGTGGTTCACTTGTGGTAAGCACTGGCAGACTTGCCTAGCTGCTGGTTGAGTACGGTGCACTCTCTCTGGCTTCTGCTTTGCCATCTGTCACCGTGGTGTACACTTAATATTCTATCTGTACATATTGTACATAGTGTACATACTTGTATATATCATTTGGTGAAGGCAAATATACATTATAGTCTGCTGTTGAGTCTTGTTTGATCCACATTCCCATTACGACCAGGTCTCACAGGCCATTTTTTACCTGCGTTCGTAATAGTCAGCTAACCCATTCATCCGTCAATCGAATCACCCATGTACTCCCTCACTCATCAGTGCATACACTCACTCATCCACGCAATCATTCATTACTCAGTCATCCACCCACTCAGTCATCCACCCACTCTTATCCATCCAGTCACTCAGGGAGGCAGCACCAGGGAGGCAGCACCAGGGAGGTAGCACCAGGGAGGTAGCACCAGGGAAGTAGAACCAGGGAGGAAGCACCAGGGAGGCAGCATCAGGGAAGTAGAACCAGGGAGGAAGCACCAGGGAGGCAGCATCAGGGAAGTAGAACCAGGGAGGAAGCACCAGGGAGGCAGCACCAGGGAGGTAGCACCAGGGAGGCAGCACCAGGGAGGCAGCGCCAGGGAGGCAGCACCAGGGAGGCAGCGCCAGGGAGGCAGTACCAGGGAGGTAGCACCAGGGATGTAGCACCAGGGAGGTAGCACCAGGAGGCAGCACCAGGGAAGTAGCAACCAGGGAGGAAGCCCAGGAGAGGCACCATAGGAAATAGAACAGGGAGCTGCAAGCACCAGGAGGCCACCCAGGGGAGGTAGCACCAGGGAGGCAGCACCAGGGAGGCAGCGCCAGGAGGCAGCACCAGGGAGGCAGCAACTGAGAGGTAGAACCAGGGAGGTAGCACCAGGGATGTAGCACCAGGGAGGTAGCACCAGGGATGTAGCACCAGGGAGGTAGCACCAGGGAGGCAGCATCAGGGAAGTAGAACCAGGGAGGCAGCGCCAGGGAGGCAGCACCAGGGAGGTAGCACCAGGGAGGCAGCACCAGGGAGGCAGCACCAGGGAGGCAGCACCAGGGAGGTAGCACAAGGAAGGCAGCACCAGGGAGGCAGCACCAGGGAGGTAGCACAAGGAAGGCAGCACCAGGGAGGTAGCACCAGGGAGGCAGCGCCAGGGAGGCAGCACCAGGGAGGCAGCACCAGGGAGGCAGCACCAGGGAGAGGAATGTCCCTACGGTAAGAGGCTTACCCAGCTAGAGTACTATTTATTACAAGGTTTTGATTGGCTGCCACGGAAGATATTGTTATGGTTGATGCTGGTAGCTGATTGGCTGGCCACGTGAGTGTTGCTTGAGATGTGTGTGTGTGTGTGTGTGTACTCACCTAATTGTACTCACCTAATTGTTGTTGCAGGGGACGAAACTCAGCTCCTGGCCCCGCCTCTTCGCTGTCCGCTACTGGGTCTCTGCTCTCCCTGCTCCATGAGCTTTATCATACCTTTTCTTAAAACTATGTATGGTTCCCTCAACCTTTCCTCATAGGGCAGTCCCCTGAGTTGTGGAACTAGCCTTGTCGCAAACCTTTGTACTTTCTCTAATTTCCTGACGTGCTTGACCAGGTGTGGGTTCCAGACTGGTGCTGCATACTCTAGTATGGGCCTGACGTACACGGTGTACAGTGTCTTGAACGATTCCTTGTTAAGATAACGGAACGCTAATCTTAGGTTTTCCAGTCGCCCATATGCTGCCGCGGTTATCTGGTTGATGTGTGTTTCCGGAGACGTGCTTGTCGTTATACTCACCCCAAGGTCTTTCTCCTTTGATGAGGTTTGTAGCCTTTGTCCACCTAGCCTGTACTCTGTCAGCGGTCTTCTTTGCCCTTCTCCGATCTTCATGACTTTGCATTTGCTTAGGTTAAATTCGAGAAGGATGAAGAAATTCTTCCTATTATCCCCATGACTCATCTGAGTTTGCAGCTTCCAGCTTTGCCCTCGTGTTCCTGTTTCCCATTTCTCAAACATCCTGTCTCTATTCTTCCTAACAATTCATCACAGTACTTTTCCACGTTATTTATTTTCATATCTCCCCCTAGTCCTTCTGTCCTACAGAGTTCCCTTGACCTCTCCTCATGGGACATACCCCTTAGTTCCGGGACTAGTCTAGTTCACAACTATACACTTTCTCTAATTTCTTCACATTCTTGACAAGGTGTGGTTCCCACACTGGTGTCGTATACTCCATGACACTGTAAAGTATCATGAATTATTTCTAAATTAGATGTCTGAAAGCTAGTCTTTAGGGGTTAAACTCCAGAAGCCGATTGTCATACCAGACTTGCAGCCTGTCCAGATCCGTTCGTAGCCTTTCTTGATTCTCATCTGTTTGGAATCTCCTCATTAGTTTCAAGTCATATGCGAACAGGAATTACCCTTCCATCATGTCATTCACGTAAGTGGAATAACATGATGTAATGACATGTGGAACCCCACTCGTCACATGCTCCCATTCTGATAATTCTTCACGGGCCATCATTCGTTTCTTTCCTGTCCGTCATATTTTGATCTATTGTAGTGCTGTTTTCTGTTTTTCCTGCCCACTCCTTGAGCTTTTGTATCAGTCTGTTGTGCGGTACTGTGTCAAAAAATGCAATTTAAACATCTCTGTTTATGTTGTCTTTCTTCTGTTACCATGTCGTAGTTTGCGAGACAGAATCACCCATAACTTAAACCGTGTTGGTTGTGATGTATGAACATACTCCTTTCTAAGGGCTCCACTACTCTTCTGATAATCTTCTCAATAACTTTGCATACTATGCATGTCAGTGACACTGGTCTGTAGTTTAACGGCACCTGTTTGGCTACTTTCTTAAAAACTGGGACAATATATGTTGTCTTCCTTACCTCCGGCAGTTACCCGGTTCCTAAAGTTTATTTATAGAGGCACATACACACCCACACACACATTAGAGGCCAGTGAAGAGGCGGGGCCAGGAGCTGTATCTCGACCCCTGCAACCACAACTAGGTGAGTACACACACACACACACACACACACATATGTCCTACGAGGAGAGGTTAAGGGAAATCGACCTGACGACACTGGAGGACAGGAGAGATAAGGGGGACATGATAACGACATATAAAATACTGAGAGGAATTGACAAGGTGGACAGAGACAGAATGTTCCAGAGATGGGACACAGCAACAAGGGGACACAGTTGGAAGTTGAAGACTCAGATGAATCACAGGGATGTTAGGAAGTATTTTTTCAGTCACAGAGTGGTCGGGAAGTGGAATAGTTTGGGAAGCGATGTAGTGGAGGCAGGTTCCATTCATAGCTTTAAGAAGAGGTATGATGAAGCTCATGTCGCAGGGAGAGTGACCCAGTAGCGGCCAGTGAAGAGGCGGGGCCAGGAGCTATGACTCGACCCTGCATATATATATATATATATATATATATATATATATATATATATATATATATATATATATATATATATATATATATATATATATATATATATATATATATATATATATATATATATATATATATATATATATATATATATATATATATATATATATATATATATATATAAAAGTGGATAAAAAGGCTTCAAGGAAGAATATTTGGATTTCTTCCTGAAGCCATTTGAATATTCCACTTCCACTACCACCCATCTTTATATATATATAGTATATATATATATTTATATATACATATATATATATATATATATATATATATATATATATATATATATATATATATATATATATATATATATATATATATATATATATATATTGTATGTGTATATATATGAGATTAATAAGTTGAGGAAGCCTAATGAACAAATGGATTTGACAGTTAAAAATAGGAGAGGAGAGTTATTAAATGGAGAGTTAGAGGTATCGGGAAGATGGAGAGAATATGTTGAGGAGTTGTTAAATGTTGATGAAGACAGGAAGCTGTGATTTCGTGTATAAGGCAAGGAGGAATAACATCTTGTAGGAGTGTGGAAGAGCCAGTTGTGGTGTGGGGGAAGTTCGTGAGGCAGTGGGTAGAATGAAAGGGGGTAAGGCAGCTGGGATTAATGAGATAAAGATAGAAATGTTAAAAGCAGGCGGGGATATAGTTTTGGAGTGGCTGGTGCTATTATTTAATAAATGTATGGAAGAGGGTAAGGTACCTAGGGATTGGCAGAGAGCGTGTATTGTTCCTTTGTATAAAGGCAAAGGGGACAAAAGAGAATGCAAAAATTATAGGGGAATAAGTATGTTGAGTATACCATGTAAAGTGTATGGTAGAGTTATTATTGAAAGAATTAAGAGTAAGACGGAGAGCAGGATAGCAGAAGAACAAGGGGGCTTTAGGAAAGGTAGGGGGTGTGTAGACCAAGTGTTTACAGTGAAACATATAGGTGAACAATATTTAGATAAGGGTAAAGAGGTTTTTGTGGCATTTATGGATTTGGAAAAGGCGTATAATAGGGTGGATAGGGGGGCAATGTAGCAGATGTTGCAGGAGTATGGAATAGGAGGTAGGTTACTGAAAGCAGTGAAGAGCTTTTATGAGGATAGTGAGGCTCAGGTTAGAGTGTGTAGGAGAGAGGGTGAATATTTCATAGTAAAAATAGGTTTTAGACAAGGATGTGTGATGTCACCGTGGTTGTTCAATATATTTATAGATGGGGTTGTAAGAGAAGTGAATGCGAGGGTCTTGGCAAGAAGTGTGGGGTTAAAAGACAAGGAATCAAATACAAAGTGGGAGTTGTCACAGTTGTTTTTTGCTGATGACACTGTTCTTTTGGGAGATTCTGAAGAGAAGTTGCAGAGGTTGGTGGATGAATTTGGAATTGTGTGTAAAAGAAGAAAACTGAAAGTGAATATAGGAAAGAGTAAGGTGATGAGAATAACAAAAAGATTAGGTGACGAAAATTGGATATCAGATTGGAGGGAGAGAGTATGGAGGAGGTTAATTTATTCAGATATTTGGGAGTGGACATGTCAGCAGATGGGTCTATGAAGGATGAGGTGAATCATAGAATTGATGAGAGGAAAAGGGTAAGTGGTGTATTTCGGAGTCTGGGAGACAAAGAACTTTGTCCATGGAAGTAAAGAGGGGAATGTATGAGAGTATAGTTATACCAACACTCTTATATGGGTTTGAAGCATGGGTGATGAATGTTGCAACGAGGAGAAGGCTGGAGGCAGTGGAGATGTCATGTCTGAGGTCAATGTGTGGTGTGAATATAATGCAGAGAATTCGGAGTTTGGAAATTAGGAGGAGGTGCGGGATTACCAAAACTATTATCCAGAGAGCTGAGGAGGGGTTGTTGAGGTGGTTCGGACATGTAGAGAGAATGGAACGAAACAGAATGACTTCGAGAGTGTATAAATCTGTAGTGGAGGGAAGGCGGGGTAGGGGTCGGCCTAGGAAAGGTTGGAGGAAGGGGGTAAAGGAGGTTTTGTGTGCGAGGGGCTTGGATTTCCAGCAAGCATGTGTGAGCGTATTTTATAGGAGAGAATGGAGATAAATGGTTTTTAATTCTTGACGTGCTGTTGGAGTGTGAGCAAAGTAACATTTATAAAGGGATTCAGGGAAACCGGCAGGCCGGACTTGAGTCCTGGAGATGGGAAGTACAGTGTCTGCACTCTGAAGGAGGGGTGTTAATGTTGCAGTTTTATAACTGTAGTGTAAAGCACCCCTCTGGCAAAACAGTGATGGAGTGAATGATGATGAAAGTTTTTCTTTTTCGGGCCACCCTGCCTTGGTGGGAATCGGCCGATGTGTTAATAGAAAAAAATAATAATGCGCTTACACAAAATTATAAAAAAAAATTATGTTTAATGTTTCATGGAATACTTTCACACACCATAAAAGTGTCTCAGTATTAATATTGATATGCATCGTATTATGATGATATGTTGCATAAAATTAGCTCAAAACATTTTCAAAATGAACTCATTTTATGTTATTATTATTATTATATTATTATTATTATTATTATTATTATTATTATTATTATTATTATTATTATTATTATTATTCACTTTATTATTATTATTATTATTAATTTTATTATTGTTGTTGATTATTATTGTTATACTAGAATATTACTATTAGTATGGAGACTTTAGAGATCATATGAATGGCTTCTTGATTGGCTGAGAAACAGGTAGATAGTGGGTTGCTAGGTGAGCTGTGTGGAAGTTATAAGGGATTATATGCTCACTTTGCAAGTATTATGACATATTTAATTACCAAATTTCTTTTCTTTTCCTTTCCTAATAAAAAGTGTCATGATGAGCCGAAAACATGATAGCAGTCTAAGATCATGAGAAAATTGCAGACCTGATAACGTTCCCCAAACAAGCCAAGCTCCAGAGGCTATTGAAGCACACTTGAAAATGTCAAGTTCCTCTTCTGGTGGAAATACATGGAAATGATCTCAGTACTCGTAAAGAGAGTGATGATGGTATACGGGATTTTCGTCAGCTCTTCTTCAGCTTGATGCTACCATAATTGACGAGTTACAACCATTTTATCTATGCATATTGAAGTCTCGTTTATATTGGTTCAGCACAAACTCACTGTGGGCAGAGTTTAGGACCCGCAACATTCTTGTCAAGGACTCAGCAAAGAAATTAGCCCAGATGGACCATGCTCAGGACTACGATTGGCTCAGTGGGACAGGAGAAGAAAGGTATAATAATTTGCATCACAAAAACAAGCATCATGGACCCTCTGCAGATGGGCACTCTCATGGAATCTCTGGTCTCATATTGCTGCCAAATACAAGCTTCTTCCTGGTCGTCAAGATTCTCACAAAGAGCCTTTAAAATCTTGATAATGGAGAGATCATTATAATAAAAGAAGAAGAATCTAGTAATCTTTCAGAGAGTCAAGTTATTTTCATCACATTCCGGTTCTTCTGCGCTGCTCACCATTGACCTAACAACGCAGGTAAATCAGGATTATCTGTTTTCTAGCAGTGATGTTGCCCAGAAAGATATCAACAGATCTGCTGAAGAATGGTAGCCTAGTGAAGAGTTCCTCATACATACTCCTTCAAGGAGAAAGAATCCTTCCACTTTTGCCACACACTACCTTGTCATCAAGGCCACAAGGACAAAAACAAAAAGACTACTGACAGCTTACAGAAACTCCATGAACGTAAGATCACTGCTCTTCTAGGAAGTCGAACTGTTGATCTCCATGCTGTTTTGAAGCATGAGCTAATGCTAGTTCTCATATACATCAGAAATGATTGGCTCATTTTGCACGGGGAATAAGTCTTTACTGTCTGGCCTTTTACGAAAAGGAATACATGGAGTGTAAGTTCCGGGGTCAACGTCCCCTCGGCCTGGTCTGTCACCAGGCATCGCGGTGGATTAGTACCTGATCAATCATGCTGTTACTGTTGGCCGCACGCAAGCCGACGTACGAACTACAGCCCGGCTGGTCAGGTACTAATTTTAGGGGCCTGTCCAGCGCCCCTCCTTCTTGAAGACAGCCAGGGGTTTATTGGGAATACCCCTTATGTATGCTAGGAGGCAGATGAACAATCTTGGGCCCCTGACGCTTACTGTGTTGTATCTTAGCGTACTCGTGGCGCCCCTGCTTTTCATTGGGAGGATGTTACATTTTCTTCCGAGTCTTTTGCTTCCGTAGGGAGTGATTTTCGTGTGCAAATTTTGTACTTATCCCTCTACGATTTTCCAAATGTATATTATCATGTATCTTTCTCGCCTGCGTTTCGGGGAATACAAGTCAAGGGACTTCAATCGTTCCCAGTAATTTAGGTGTTTTATCATACTTATGTGTGCCATGAAGGTTTTCTGTATATTCTCCAGGTCAGCAGTATCACTTGCCTTGAATTGAGGAGTTAGTGTACAGCAATAATCCTGCCTAGAGAGAACAAGCAATTTGAAGGGAATCATCATAGGCTTGGTATTCCTAGTTTTAAAGGTTCTCATTATCTATCCTATCATTTTTCTAGCAGATGTGGTAGATACATTGTTGTGATCTTTGAAAGTGAGATCCTCTGACATTATCACTCCCAGATCCTTCACAATAGTCTTTCGCTATATTCCAGAAACCACTGCACATCAAGATCAGTAATTCTCTCATAACTGGAGCTCTTATAGTTGCGTTTGGCAAACTTTTTGATACTGTGGCAATTAGTGATTTAGCTGACAGATTTGTTTATTCTGTACTACATTTAGATTATTTAATCCAAAGACCAGATGTTTAATTTAATCAATAAAAGGCTGAGAGAATGTCTGGTTGAAGGACTTTATGTGTCGTGCCCCCTCCCCCCCTATCCAAAAGTAGCTCAATTTCCTGAATGTGTCGAAAAAATAAAGCGAATTTTGGAAGAACTTTTTTTTCACAGTAGCTGCTGATTGAACTTCACCAAATAAAATATTTGTTATGCCTGTGTGTTTTGATGATTTCATCCGACTCTTCTAATGAAGAAGTACACACAAGGTTAGTATTGGATGCCATCCATGGTCAATTCAACACTTGTGAGAAAATATAGGACAGTGTAAGAACTAAGAAGCATACAAACTAATCCGTGTACGAACTATTCTTTATTAATATTAGTATTAGAGTACTATTATTTATTATTATTAGTAGTAGTAGTAGTAGAAGTAATTATTATTATTAAATATTCTAAGACCATTAGGATATCTACCGTGTCACTTGACCGCAGATTCATTATCACAAGAATGAATTTGAATTGCACCGTATGATATGAATGTGAAATCATGTAATATATATTTTATATGGTATTATATGACCGTAAGTGCTTATGAAACATAGGTAGGAGATCCATTAACATAAGATACCGGATGCTGGCCGTCTCTTGAGGCCGACGCTGCAGAGATCATTGAACTTAAATGGTAATCCTACCGTCTCTTCCCTCGCCTCTGGGGCTCTGTTGACCGCAGTTGATTTCTGTTTATTGCTTCATAATGTTCTGGGTATCTGACAAGAGTTTATCTTGACTTAGATGACATATTACGATAACGTGCGGTGATCTTAATAGTATGTCATCTGTATATATATATATATATATATATATATATATATATATATATATATATATATATATATATATATGTCGTGCCGATTAGGTAAAACTGGTCAATTAGCAAGAACTCATCTAAAATTAAGTCATTTCTAAAATTTTCTCTTATACGTTTAAAGATATATTTTTTTCATTTATGTTAATGTAAGAATTTATAATTTTGTACCAAGAGAAACTTTGAAAACCTACCTAACCTTATTACAACAAGCGCAATTTAATTTAGCCTAACCCAACTAAATATATTTTAGATACTTTAACATTAATTTAATAATAAACAAACACAATGAAATATATTTTTTTCGTTATGTTCAGAATGATTTTGGCGAAATTATTGCATACACAAATTTTCGCTTGTCTTATATGGCAAGGTGAGCGTTGCTATTTAAGCCAAAATCGCAAGTTTTACCTAATCGGCACGACATATATATATATATATATATATATATATATATATATATATATATATATATATATATATATATATATATATATATATATAAACACTGATCTCTGGCCGACGGAGACTCGACCCTACGAACCTTGTGACAGGAACGCAGTGCTTTACCGACCGTACCACACTGGACCAATACCTTGGCATCCAGCTCACGCTAGACGTTGATCCAAGGCAGCCAGCTTTCAGGCAGGTGGCTTACAGCTTTTCATCTCATCCCCTGCATGCATCGACACAACTAGAGATTTTACAATGCTAGGAATTCGCAAGAGCAGGCGAAATATTCACAAACATGATCTTGGCCGACGGAGACTCGAACCTACGAACCTTGTGACAGCACTGCGTACCTTGTCATGAGGTTCGTAGGGTCGAGTCTCCGTCGGCCAGAGATCAGTGTTTGTGAATATTTCGCCTGCTCTTGCGAATTCCTAGCATATATATATATATGTCGTGCCGATTAGGTAAAACTGGTCAATTAGCAAGAACTTATCTAAAATTAAGTCCTTTCTAAAATTTTCTCTTATACGTTTAAAGATATATTTTTTTCATTTATGTTAATGTAAGAATTTATAATTTTGTACCAAGAGAAACTTTGAAAACCTACCTAACCTTATTACAACCAGCTCAATTTAATTTAGCCTAACCCAACTAAATATATTTTAGATACGTTAACATTAATTTAATAATAAACAAACACAATGAAATATATTTTTTTCGTTATGTTCTGAATGATTTTTGCGAAATTATTGCATACACAAATTTTCACTTGTCTTATATAGCAAGGTGAGCGTTGCTATTTAAGCCAAAATCACAAGTTTTACCTAATCGGCACGACATATATATATATATATATATATATATATATATTTATATATATATATATAAACTTATTTTAGTAATAAAAGACTTATAATTAGCCTCCTGGATTAATATCTATTGATGCTTAATTCCCAATTACTTATAATTGAATTATTGATGACTTCATTATTACTGTCAGTACGCAGGCCCGTCTTAGGGGTACTAATTCCTGATTAACCAGGCTGTTAGTGCTTGAATTAACATTTGCAGTGTGGTTCAGGGACACTGATGTACAATTAGTCTTGTTCTCCCATTTAACAGTACGAAGATATGGAGGATATCAAGAACTTCTAGTAAATTATTCATTCCTATTCATAACCCGAGAAGCTTAACATTTACGTTCTTCGTCCTTCATACACTGAGTGAGACTGTGTTCTTCACCCTTCATACACTGAGTGAGACTGTGTTCTTCACCCTTCATACACTGAGTGAGACTGAGTTCTTCGCCCTTCATACACTGAGTGAGACTGTGTTCTTCGCCCTTCATACACTGAGTGAGACTGTGTTCTTCACCCTTCATACACTGAGTGAGACTGAGTTCTTCACCCTTCATACACTGAGTGAGACTGTGTTCTTCACCCTTCATACACTGGGGTGAGACTGTGTTCTTCGCCCTTCATACACTGAGTGAGACTGTGTTCTTCGCCCTTCATACACTGAGTGAGACTGTGTTCTTCACCCTTCATACACTGAGTGAGACTGAGTTCTTCACCCTTCATACACTGAGTGAGACTGTGTTCTTCACCCTTCATACACTGAGTGAGACTGTGTTCTTCGCCCTTCATACACTGAGTGAGACTGTGTTCTTCGCCCTTCATACACTGAGTGAGACTGTGTTCTTCACCCTTCATACACTGAGTGAGACTGTGTTCTTCGCCCTTCATACACTGAGTGAGACTGTGTTCTTCACCCTTCATACACTGAGTGAGACTGTGTTCTTCACCCTTCATACACTGAGTGAGACTGTGTTCTTCGCCCTACATACACTGAGTGAGACTGTGTTCTTCGCCCTTCATACACTGAGTGAGACTGTGTTCTTCACCCTTCATACACTGAGTGAGACTGTGTTCTTCACCCTTCATACACTGAGTGAGACTGTGTTCTTCGTCCTTCATACACTGCGTGAGACTGTGTTCTTCGTCCTTCATACACTGAGTGAGACTGAGTTCTTATATATATAATCACAACATAAGTCTTGGAACGTCTTTCTGCAACACTATGATCTTAATGGCCTTAGTGGTGTTGATTTAGCAAATTAAAAAAATACGTTAGCAAAAAATAAATTTGTTTGCAAAATATATATAATGTGCAAGCAATTAATTCTGTCGATGAAGCTTGGAACATATTGTTTTCTAAGGCAATGCAACTAGAAGTTTTTTAACGCATGAAGATGATGGCCTTCATTGTCGTTTGTTGGGAGTGCATTAACAGACATAATGCATCACAACTCCCTGCGTCAGAAAATATGGCATTGAAGCCGAGTGCATCAATCTTGGAACCAATTACGATGTCACTGGAATCAATCCCAGAAAGATGCCTTCAAATCACCTCCATATGTGAAGAGCAAATGTTGCAAGGCTACGTTCATATTGCAAGCAGCAAACCACGGGTCAGAAACCTTGCATTGATATGTAATCTGAAAGGGTTATCAGTACAAGATGTGATCAGTATCATTATACTCTAGCATTCAGTCACAGATAACTTAGTTATGCGGCTTTGTGTATGTGTTACAATTTAATAACGTTAGATATGTTGTTCAATCATTTCCTGTTTGCAATTTCAAACACTGAAGAGTGTGGGAATTATTCATGATAGCAAAGAATTAATTTTTCTTCCATGCTACATTGTAAATGCTTACTATTAAAAAAAAGTGAGGATGATGCTGGGAGCACAGCTCCTGGAAATTTTGTTCATTGTGCTGCAAGATTTTGTTCATTGCTGAGAGTCGGACCGAAACGTCGTCATAAAATTCTTTGTCCAATATGCGGGTTATTTGTGTATTGTTCCAGTCACTGTATTGTGACTTTTTGTTCTTCTGGATATAAATGATTACTGAAGTGTGACAGAAAAGTATTTTTGACGCTGTAATACAATACATTGTAATACAATACATTGTAATACAATAGTGTAATACAATACATTGTAATACAATAGTGTAATACAATACATTGTAATACAATAGTGTAATATAATACATTGTAATACAATAGTGTAATACAATACATTGTAATACAATAGTGTAATACAATACATTGTAATACAATAGTGTAATACAATACATTGTAATACAATAGTGTAATACAATACATTGCTTGTTTCTGCAGGAAACAAACACTGTATTGAAACTGGCAAAACAAAACAAATAAAAAAAACAGAGAAACAATGAAACAACCTAATCTAACCTAACATAACCTAACACAACCTAACATAACCTAACCTAACATAACATAATCTAACTTAACCTAACATAACCTAACCTAAAATAACATAACCTAACTTAACCTAACCTAACAACCTAACCTAACATAACTTAACCTAACCTAACAACCTAACCTAACATAACTTAACCTAACCTAACAACCTATCCTAACATAACTTAACCTAACATAACCTAACTTAACCTAACCTAACATCACTTAACATAACATAGCTTAACCTAACCTAACATAACATAACTTAACCTAACTTAATCAACTTAACCTAACCTAACATAACTTAACATAACTTGACATAACTTAACCTAACTTAACCTAACCTAACATAACCTAACCTAACTTAACCTAACATAACCTAACTTAAACTAACCTAACATAACAAAACTTAACACCTAACATATAACCTAACTTAAAAAAATAACGTAAATAGAAAAAAATCCCTGGATGCAGTACGTAATAAATCAAGTTAGAATTTAGGACGCCGGGTTAAAAAAAATATATATATAATGGAGATTATAACTATTAAAAACTAATCGGAAGCCTTTGAGACCGAAAGGGGATATAAACAGCTAACAAAACTCATAAATTTAGTTATTTATATACGTATTAATCTGTTAAATAAGTTAGACGAGTGAAAGGAGCCAAAACACCGTTAATACCTGAGCAAATATTTACTAAGGAAGAATAAATATTAGGAAAAAAGTAATGATGACTATGACACAAACACACAGAGACTTGGGGAGACACAAACACACGGAGACTTGGGGAGACACAAACACACGGAGACTTGGGGAGACACAAACATACGGAGACTTGGGGAGACACAAACACACGGAGATTTGGGGAGACACAAACACACGGAGACTTGGAGAGACATAAACACACGGAGACTTGGGGAGACACAAACAAACGGAGACTTGGAGAGACACAAACACACGGAGACTTGGGGAGACACAAACATACGGAGACTTGGGGAGACAAAAACACACGGAGACTTGGGGAGACACAAACACACAGAGACTTGGGGAGACAAAAACACACGGAGACTTGGGGAGACACAAACACACAGAGACTTGGGGAGACAAAAACACACGGAGACTTGGGAAGACAAAAACACACGGAGACTTGGGGAGACACAAACATACGGAGACTTGGGGAAACACAAACACAAGAAGACTTGGGGAGACACAAACACACGGATACTTGGGGAGACACAAACACACGGAGACTTGGGGAGACACAAACACACGGAGACTTGGGGAGACACAAACACACGGATATTTGGGGAGACACAAACACACGGAGACTTGGGGAGACACAAACACACGGAGACTTGGGGAGACACAAACACACGGAGACTTGGGGAGACACAAACATAAGCGAAAAAAACACTCGCAAGCACGCCAATACATGCACACTTATGCCCCAAAGTAGATATAGACACAAACACACACACACACAACTACAATTAGGTGAGTACAATTAGGTGAGTACACACACACACACGCACACAAACACACACACACACACACAGGGCGGGGCCAGGAGCTGAGTCTCGACCCCTGCAACCACAATTAGGTGAGTACAGGATGTTCCAGAGAGGGAACACAGAAACAAGGGGTCACAATTGGAAGTTGAAGACTCAGATGAGTCAAAGGGATGTTAGGAAGTATTTCTTCAGTCATAGAGTTGTCAGGAAGTGGAATAGTCTAGCAAGTAATGTAGTGGAGCCTGGAACCATACATAGCTTTAAGACGAGGTATGATAAAGCTCATGGGGCAGGGAGAGAGAGGACCCAGTAACGATCAGTGAAGAGGCGGGGCCAGGAGCTATGACTCGACCCCAGAAACCACAATTAGGTGAGTAAACACACACACACAAAGGGTGGAATGATAAGCCAGTGGAAGGTCTCGGTCATAGGACTTAACTCCGGTCAGCGGTTCATCATATAACTAAGACCAAACGCAGAAAAAAATTAGGATTGTTTCCCGTCGAATAAAACAGCAGCGAGAAAGACAGGAAAACAGCCCCTCACTTGTTCACCAGCCCCTCGGCTGGTGAACAAGTGAAGGACTGGCTGGTGAACAAGTGAGGGGGCTGGCTGGTGAACAAGTGAGAGGGCTGACTGGTGAACAAGTGAGGGGGCTGGCTGGTGAACAAGTGAGGGGCTGGCTGGTGAACAAGTGAGGGGCTGGCTGGTGAACAAGTGAGGGGCTGGCTGGTGAACAAGTGAGGGGCTGGCTAGTGAACAAGTGAGGGGGCTGGCTAGTGAACAAGTGAGGGGGCTGGCTGGTGAACAAGTGAGGGGGCTGACTGGTGAACAAGTGAGGGAGCTAGAGAAAAGTACTAGTTAATAAAAGTTCAGTAAACAGAGAGAGAGAGAGAGAGAGAGAGAGAGAGAGAAGAGAGAGAGAGAGAGAGAGAGAGAGAGAGAGAGAGAGAGAGAGAGAGAGAGAGAGAGAGAGAGAGAGAGAGAGAGAGAGAGAGAGAGAGAGAGAGAGAGAGAGAGAGAGAGAGAGAGAGAGAGAGAGGGAGAGAGAGAGAGATAGATAGAGATCCCCGGCCCCTTCATGTATGAGCAGAGAACGTTTCCATCCGAGCCCCACAGTGTACAAGACTGGATGTTTCTATCACACAGTGTACAATTTTTCTGTTATTTCCAGCTATACCACCACTCCTTTCTACTTATTCCCTTTAATATATTTGGTATATATATATATATATATATATATATATATATATATATATATATATATATATATATATATATATATTATATACTATATACTATATACATATTAGTATAGGATATAGATGATTATTTCAGAGTATTCATCTTTATGGCTCTGAAAGCAATTTATTATTGTTTTTCAAGACACCGTCAGTCATAACGAGTACACTAATACACTGTACGAGACGAGGTGAAGATAAGTCAGAGACAATTGGACCAGACAGTATCTCTCTGCGGTGCTGAAAAAGAGGGAGGTGGGCAGAAGCACTGTGTGTACGGCTACCTAAAGTAAAATCTACATTGTAGCTTGACACAGTGCAACTGCCAGAGGTTATACATTAAAACACAGGCCAGAGTCACCTACGCGCTTGCTGTGTAATATGAGAAGATAAGCAGAAGAATAGTGCTGGAGCGCCAGCAAAGAAACAGTTTCTTAAACAATAACCAACAGGGCTTTAAAAATGGTAAATACTGCTTGATTTGTATAGCATGTGTGAGAGAGAGAGAGAGAGAGAGAGAGAGAGAGAGAGAGAGAGAGAGAGAGAGAGACAGACAGACAGAGAGAGAGAGAGAGACAGACAGACAGACAGACAGACAGACAGACAGACAGACAGACAGACAGACAGACAGACAGACAGACAGACAGACAGACAGACAGACAGACAGACAGACAGATAGAGGGAAAAATAGACAGACAGAGTTAGGTGGACTACATATTAATAGACTGCAAGAAATCATATCATGTAAAGGTGGACGAAGGACAGGTATAAGAACTTGAGGAACAGGGACAATAACTCTTTGAGTTATTGTCCCTGAAAGAGGCACTAGTAACGCCTAGTATAACACACACACACACGCCTGGCTACACTAACATCCGTCACCTCTTTGAACTTTAACTAGCTTACTAATTTGTTAGCTCTGCTAGATAACTTTGTGATGTTGTTGTAGCAACAGCAGGAGCGCTGACGTGTGCTGTTGTTGTAGTGACAGCTGCAGCAGCAGCAGGAGCGCCGACGTGTGGTGTTGTTGTAGTGACAGCTGCAGCAGCAGCAGGAGCGCTGACGTGTGCTGTTGTTGTAGTGACAGCTGCAGCATAGCAGCATGAAGAACAACAGCAGGAGAAGCAGCAGCAGCATAACAGCATGAAGAACAACAGCAGGAGAAGCAGCAGCAGCATAACAGCATGAAGAACAACAGCAGGAGAAGCAACAACGACAAAAATAACAACAGAAGCAGCAGCTGCAACAACAGTAGCTGTAGTAGTAGCGGGAGCTGCAGCAACAACAATGGTACAGCAGTAATAACAGTAATAACAGGAGAAACAGCCATTGGTAAAAACAGTAGCAACAACAACAGAAGTAACAATAACTAACACAGCAGAAGAAAATACAACCACAACAGCAGTAGCAGCTGCCGTGGCTACAGCAGTAAAAACAGCAGCAGCAGTGTTATCAGGAGTGTTAGTTACGTTAGCAGCAGCAGCGGCAGCGCAAGCAGGAGGAGCAGCAGAAGTGTTAGGAGAAGCAGTAGAAGTAAAAGCAACAACAACAATGGTACAGCAGCAGTGATAGCAGAAGTAGCAGCAGAGGTAACAGCAGCAACAGCAACAACGGTACAACAGTAGTGTTAGCAACAGCAGCTGCAGCAACGACAATGGTACAGCAGTAGTGTTAGCAACAAAAACGAGGGTACAGCAGCAGTGATAGCAGAAGTAGCAACAACAACAAGGGTACAGCAGCAATGTTAGCAGCAACAGCAGCTGCAACAACACCAATGGTACAGCAGCAGTGTCAGCAGCAGCAGCAGCAGACAATACGCCAAGCCCTGACAAACAGTAGAGGAGAGGGGGTGTCCTGGGCGTCCCAACTTAAGCAATAAGATCTTCGGGACTTCACCAATCTTATGATAATCACGTCCTAAGCTTCCTCCTTCGACCTGAGTTGGTGTCCTTCAAGTTAAGCCAGTGACCAGGGAGTGACACTGCCAGGCTGTCTGCTGACACTGACTGAACTGCCAGGCACTGCCAGACACTGACTGCCAGACTGACTGCTGACACTGACTAAACTGATTCTGACACTGCCAGGCTAGCTACTGACACTGAACTGATGCTGACACTGACAAAAGTGGTGCTGACATAGATCGACTGCTAACACTGCCAGGCTGGCTGCTGACACTGGTAGACCTGATGCTGACACTGAGAGACCTGATGCTGACATTGAGAGAACTGGTGCTGACACTGACTAATCAACAGTTAACATTGCCAGACTGGCTGCTGACACTGAGAGAACTGATGCTGACACAGACAGAACTGGTGCTGATACTGACTGATCAGCTGCTAACAATGCCAGGCTGACAGCTGACACTGTCAGAACTGATGCTGATACAATCAGAACTGATGCTGATACTGACAGAACTGATGCTGACACTGACAGAACTGATGCCGACACTGATTGATCGACTGCTAACAAAGCCAGGCTGGCTGCTGACACAAACAGAACTGGTGCTGACTCTGACAAAACTAATGCTGACACTGACAAAAATAATGCTTATATTGATAGAACTAGTGCTGACACTGACAGAACTGATGCTGATACTGACAGAACTGTTGCTGACAGCCTGTTAACACTTCTAGACCTACTGTTCACACTGCTAGATTGACTGCACTCATTGCGAGACCTAGTGCTGACACTGCCAAACCTGGTGCTAACACTGCCCCTCCAGGTGCTGACACCATCACACCTAGTGCTGACACTGCCAAATCGTATGTTGATACTAACAGATACTGTTGTACTCTGTTATTTCCACAGATGACACTGCCTTACGTGCTGTTGATACTACCAGATGAGATGCTGACATTGGCAAAAAAAAGCTGCTGACACTATCAGATCAAGCACTGACACCAGCAACAGTTTAAGTAATCAGTTGTAAACAGCATTAGCTGCTAATACCAGCTCCTGACCCAAGTTATTGACACTACCAACCGCAAAATCAACAATCACTAATACCGGCAGCTGCTGGCGTTACCAGGTGTTGATACCATCAAACCTGCTGCTGATCCCACCTAAACAAATGCTGACACCAAACGAACATCTGCTAATGTCACCAGACTATCTGCTGACACCAGCTTGTAACAGTGTCAGACATCGGCTAAAAATATTAGATTATATGCTGACACGACCCTCCCCAGGCAAGCTCCTGAAACCACGTACAGCTGACATCACCAAAGAAGCCCCCTGATAAGACACCAACAGACCGACTCCTGATACCACCTGACAAGCTGCTGACACCATTAGACCAGCTCATGACACCAAGAAATCATCTGCTGAAACCATTCCTAGCTTCTGACACCATCGATTAAAGAATAATATATATATATATATATATATATATATATATATATATATATATATATATATATATATATATATATATATATATATATATATATATATATATATATATATATATATATATATATATATATATATATATATATATATATATATATATATATTTATATACATTTATATATATGTCGTGCCGAATATATAAAACTTGCGATGTTGGCGCTTGTTTTTGATGTTGCTGGACGCCCACAGTGTTTATCTTCCTTAAATGATGTTCGTTCTTCTACGAATAAAAGAAAAAAAAATATTCAAAACATTGTGTCCGGCCCATTGCATTGTCGACAGATCCTTGCTGAAGCATTTCGAGTTTTCCCTCACAACAACGCGCTGACAACATGACAATGTGTCTAACTCCAATGGAATGACCGACCGCACTGAAACTCGCTATGTTTCTTCATACTGTACTGAAGTAAATCGGTATCATTCTTCAGTAACTGAATAAAAATAAAAATCGCTATTTATTTTATAAAACTGGCAAACTGGGACTTATGCCACCAAATAACAGCATGAGTCTTGCGTTCAGGAAACCACACCAGTGGTCAAAATTTGAAGCCAATCACATGAGCCATTTTTCAGTTGTGGCACAGATCCAATAATTCCAAATCTAATTATTTTACTACGTCAACAAACCTCCCTGCACGGGAACAAAACTTAATGGGCACTTCCCTTAGATGCATCCGCCATTAAATAGTAATTCTTTTCAGAAGAGGAAAACTGAAATTGATTTAACCTGAATTCATGATAATAAAAAATAAAGCAATTTTACACATTAAATGGTCAAAGCTGCACTCGAACTTCCCTCTTCGCAGTTGTCAAACTTCCCTCTTCACAGTTGTCGAACTTCCCTCTTCGCAGTTGTCGAACTTCCCTCTTCACAGTTGTCGAACTTCCCTCTTCACAGTTGTCGAACTTCCCTCTTCGCAGTTGTCAAACTTCCCTCTTCACAGTTGTCGAACTTCCCTCTTCGCAGTTGTCGAACTTCCCTCTTCGTAGTTGTCGAACTTCCCTCTTCACAGTTGTCGAACTTCCCTCTTCGCAGTTGTCGAACTTCCCTCTTCGCAGTTGTCGAACTTCACTCTTCGCAGTTGTCGAACTTTACTCTTCGCAGTTGTCGAACTTCCCTCTTCGCAGTTGTCGAACTTCCCTCTTCGCAGTTGTCGAACTTCACTCTTCGCAGTTGTCGAACTTCACTCTTCGCAGTTGTCGAACTTTACTCTTCGCAGTTGTCGAACTTCCTCTTCGCAGTTGTCGAACTTCCTCTTCGCAGTTGTCGAACTTCCTCTTCGCAGTTGTCGAACTTCCTCTTCGCAGTTGTCGAACTTCACTCTTCGCAGTTGTCGAACTTCACTCTTCGCAGTTGTCGAACTTCACTATTCGCAGTTGTCGAACTTCACTCTTCGCAGTTGTCGAACTTCCCTCTTCGCAGTTGTCGAACTTCCCTCTTCGCAGTTGTCGAACTTCACTCTTCGCAGTTGTCGAACTTCACTCTTCGCAGTTGTTGAACTTCCCTCTTCGCAGTTGTCGAACTTCACTCTTCGCAGTTGTCGAACTTCACTCTTCGCAGTTGTCGAACTTCACTCTTCGCAGTTGTCGAACTTCCCTCTTCACAGTTGTCGAACTTCCCTCTTCGCAGTTGTCGAACTTCACTCTTCGCAGTTGTCGAACTTCACTCTTCGCAGTTGTTGAACTTCCCTCTTCGCAGTTGTCGAACTTCACTCTTCGCAGTTGTCGAACTTCCCTCTTCGCAGTTGTCGAACTTCACTCTTCGCAGTTGTTGAACTTCCCTCTTCGCAGTTGTCGAACTTCCCTCTTCGCTGTTGTCGAACTTCACTCTTCGCAGTTGTCGAACTTCCCTCTTCGCAGTTGTCGAACTTTACTCTTCGCAGTTGTCGAACTTCCCTCTTCGCAGTTGTCGAACTTCCCTCTTCGCAGTTGTCGAACTTCCCTCTTCGTAGTTGTCGAACTTCCCTCTTCGCAGTTGTCGAACTTCACTCTTCGCAGTTGTCGAACTTCACTCTTCGCAGTTGTCGAACTTCACTCTTCGCAGTTGTCGAACTTCACTCTTCGCAGTTGTCGAACTTCACTCTTCGCAGTTGTCGAATTTCACTCTTCGCAGTTGTCGAACTTCCCTCTTCGTAGTTGTCGAACTTCCCTCTTCGCAGTTGTCGAACTTCACTCTTCACAGTTGTCGAACTTCACTCTTCGCAGTTGTCGAACTTCACTCTTCGCAGTTGTCGAACTTCACTCTTCGCAGTTGTCGAACTTCACTCTTCACAGTTGTCGAATTTCCCTCTTCGCAGTTGTCGAACTTCACTCTTCGCAGTTGTCGAACTTCCCTCTTCGCAGTTGTCGAACTTCCCTCTTCGCAGTTGTCGAACTTCACTTTTCGCAGTTGTCGAACTTCCCTCTTCGCAGTTGTCGAACTTCACTCTTCGCAGTTGTCGAACTTCACTCTTCGCAGTTGTCGAACTTCACTCTTCGCAGTTGTCGAACTTCCTCTTCGCAGTTGTCGAACTTCACTCTTCGCAGTTGTCGAACTTCACTCTTCGCAGTTGTCAAACTTCCTCTTCGCAGTTGTCGAACTTCCTCTTCGCAGTTGTCGAACTTCACTCTTCGCAGTTGTCGAACTTCACTCTTCGCAGTTGTTGAACTTCCCTCTTCGCAGTTGTCGAACTTCACTCTTCGCAGTTGTCAAACTTCCCTCTTCGCAGTTGTCGAACTTCACTCTTCGCAGTTGTTGAACTTCCCTCTTCGCAGTTGTCGAACTTCCCTCTTCGCAGTTGTCAAACTTCACTCTTCGCAGTTGTCGAACTTCCCTCTTCGCAGTTGTCGAACTTCCTTCTTCGCAGTTGTCGAACTTCACTCTTCGCAGTTGTCGAACTTCCCTCTTCGCAGTTGTCGAACTTCACTCTTCGCAGTTGTCGAACTTCCCTCTTCGCAGTTGTCGAACTTCACTCTTCGCAGTTGTCGAACTAGGAGTAACGTTTCTGAACGTTTGAAGCTACGCCACTGAGGGCACCGGAAGTTATCCGAATCATTCCATGATGCCGAGAATGAGTTCAACAACTTTAGTCAGAGGGCATGTGGCATGTGGCATGTGGCATGTGAACATTTCAATTGTTCTAAGACCCTCGTCTTCGTTACCGTACAGAAACGTAGAAAATTTGAAGCTGATTAGATGAGGAGTTCTCGAGTTATGAGTGAAACTAAAACCAAAGGCAGAGGAAGAATATAATTAAAAATTAGACAACTTCCTTAAGGCCCCTCCTTGGGGATACACTTAATAACCATGACCTTAGGTCCTAGGACAAACATTTCCCCCGGGAGCAGGTTACCACAAAAAATGTTGGTGAAACTTTAGGGAATTAGACATAACCTGCTCTATCAGACAATTTAGCAAGAAGTGGTCCATTTTTTCTTGAATATTTCTGCCTCTGTTCAGGGCAAAAAAAAAAAAAAAAAAAATTACAGTGTTCTTCAGTTGGGTCCTTGGCACGCTCGGCAGTTTACTTGAATTATTGTGCACTTTCCCACGTAATTCTTACTCCAGTAAGTTGATAAGGTAGCCCTTAAATATTTTTCCATGTATATATTAATTATTATACCTCATTAGATCATTGACATAATACAGACCAACGAAGGCAACTTGTAAAGGCAGAAAAAAATGTTGTTTTGGTATGGATGGGTTTTGCAGATTAAATTTATGGACATGACTTTTATATATGAAGGACAGAAAGAGAAGGCAGAGAGTATGTTAGCCAGTGTCTTATTCGTGGTACGTCTCTCATCTGCATCTAGAATATTGCTCTGTTAGCACAGAGCAATATTCTAGACGCAGAAACATAGGAGATATCATCACACTTCATTTGTTTGTAAAATATTAAGTTAAAGGTCTTGATTTGTGAATGAAAAATTACGTAATACAGTTTAGTTCTCTCAGCCTTAGTAACAAGAACTGTGTACATCATAGGCGCTGGTGTCCTCAGGGGGATATAGGGAGCACAATAAACCTGCCGTGACGGCGGCAAAAATTAATAATTAAATTATTACCTCATATATCGGATGTTTACTGCCAGACCAGGCCAGGTTATTCCCCGACCTTTTTTTTGCAATAACAGACCAGGTTGCTGTCTGACCAGGTTTAACAACAGATCTCCCTAATTATCAAAGGCATCTATTATCTCTGTGGATTTCCCAATGCAGCAAGCGGCTAAGAGACGCTGAACTCTAAGATTATTTATGTTTCTTACTAATTGCCTCAGACGTTAAATTTAAAGCCTGCTTTAGTCAGTTGGGAGCGTATCATCCCTGCCATCCCGGTGAAAAACTATTTTTTTTTAAATCTGGTCCATGCAAGTCTCTATTATATTGATGTCTTCGATCTAATGAGATAGGAACACAAAGTTCCCACCTAAGTTCCCACCAAAGTTCCCGTAAAAATACATGAAGAAACGAGACTTATAGTTAGGCTTATAGTTTTAATATAGTTAGGCTTATAGTTTTAATAAATAAATCTGGTCACTTTCTCCCTCCCTTCCTCTCTCTCTCTCTCTCTCTCTCTCTCTCTCTCTCTCTCTCTCTCTCTCTTCTCTCTTAGATTCTAAAGTTTCCACAAATTTTCCACTTTTATTTCCATTTCTTTATCTCCTGCTCTATCATCTCGTTCCTTCTGTAGAGATCCCCGCCTCTCCCATACCATCATCAGGTTATCATAACTCATACTTGTGAACAGCAAAGGATAACATCTTAGCGAGAGAAAACACCAAGCATTTCGCAACTCATAATAAGTAAGATGTTACAAACACACTGCTGGCCATCAAAAACTAGGCTCGTCGCAGAAATAACCTCGCCTCCCCAAATAATATTACAAACACTCGGTTGAATAACAAAGGTATTCTTTGTTAAGGCCACTCTTCTGGCTATTAGGTCCGTAAAAGTAACTCTAAAGATCGTAAAGTTGATTGAAAGGTTCGTTTAGTTGACTGACCTTTATGGTGCTGGAGCCAAAACTACACGGTGCTGGAGCCAGGACTACACCGTCCTAGAGCCAGTACTATATGATGCTGCCGCCAGGACTACACAGTGCTGGAAGCAGGACTATATGGTACTGGAGCCAGGACTACACAGTGTTGGAGCCAGTTCCATGATCATGGAAAATGCTTGAGCCAGTACTACACGGTGCTGGAGCAAGAGTTACACGATGCTGGAACCTGGACTACACGGTGCTGAAGCCAGGACTAGACGGTGTTGGAACAAAAACTACACGGTCCTCGATCAAGAACTACACGGTGCTGCAGCCAGGACCACACGGTGCTGGAACCTGGACTACACGGTGCTGAAGCCAGGACTACACGGTGTTGGAACAAGAACTACATGGTGCTCGAGCAAGAACTACACGGTGCTGCAGCCAGGACCACACGGTGCTGGAACTTGGACTACACGGTGCTGGACCCAGAACTACACGATGCTGGTGCCAGGACTACACGGTGTTGGAGCCAGGACTACACGGTGCTCTAAATTATGCAAATTTATGCACACCGTTTATCTTAAAGGAATTTAATACTTTCCTTAATTTTGAATAGGAAAAAGTTACTTCGCTTTCCTGGCCTTCCTCGTCATGAGTCAGTCACCTTAACGAACCTTCCAGTCACGAGTCAGTCACCTTAACGAACCTTCCAGTCATGAGTCAGTCACCTTAACGAACCTTCCAGTCACGAGTCAGTCACCTTAACGAACCTTTCAGTCATGAGTCAGTCACCTTAACGAACCTTCCAGTCATGAGTCAGTCACCTTAATAAACCTTCCACTCATGAGTCAGTCACCTTAACGAACCTTTCAGTCATGAGTCAGTCACCTTAACGAACCTTCCAGTCATGAGTCAGTCACCTTAACTAACCTTCCACTCATGAGTCAGTCACCTTAACGAACCTTCCACTCATGAGTCAGTCACCTTAACGAACCTTCCAGTCATGAGTCAGTCACCTTAACGAACCTTCCACTCATGAGTCAGTCACCTTAACGAACCTTCCAGTCATGAATCAGCCACCTTAACGAACCTTCCAGTCATGAATCAGTCACCTTAACGACCCTTCCAGTCATGAATTAGCCACCTTAACGACCCTTCCAGTCATGAATCAGCCACCTTAACGAACCTTCCAGTCATGAATCAGTCACCTTAACGAACCTTCCAGTCATGAATTAGCCACCTTAACGAATATTCTTGACGCGGGTCAATCACCTTAACGAATGTACCTGTCATGATTCGTTCACCTTAACGAAGCTTGCAGTCATAGGTCAGTCACCTAGATGAACCTTTCAATCAACTTTACGATCTTTAAAGTCACCTTTACAGACATAGGTAGCCAGAAGAGTAGCCTTAACGAAAGGCGCCTTTATAATTGACAGAGTGTTTGTAATATTTGGGGAGGCGAGGTTATTTCTGAGACGAGCCTAATTTATAATGCCCAGAAGTGTGTTTGTAACATCTTACTTATTATGAGTCACGATGTGCTTGGTGTTCTCTCTCGTTAAGGTGTTATTCTTTGCCATTCACGAGGACGAGTTATGATAACCTGATTATGGTATGGGAGAGAGGGTGCCATCTCTACAGGAGGAACGAGATGGCAGAGCAGGAGATTCAGAAAAGGAAATGGAAGGGGAAAATTTGTGGAAAGTTTAGAAACTGGAGAGAAAGAGAAAGAGAAAGAGAGAGAGAAATGGGTCTAGGGTAACTCTTCAATAAGAGGGAGATGGTCTTATATTTACTTATTTAAGAGTTGCTCTAGACCATGTAGTTCTGACTCCAACATCATGTTGTCCTGACTCCAACATCATGTAGTCTTGACTCCAACATCATGTAGTCCTGACTCCAACATCATGTAGTTCTGGTTCCAACACCATGTAGTTCTGACTGAAACACCATGTAGTTCTGTCTCAAACACCATGTAGATCTGTCTCCATCACCATGTAGTTCTGACTGCAACACCATGTAGTTCTGGCTCTAGCACCATGTAGATCTGACTGCAACACCATGTAGATCTGACTGGAACATCATTTAGATCTGGCTGCATCACCATGTAGTTCTGACTGTAACACCATGTAGTTCTGGCTCTAGCACCATGTAGATCTGACTGCAACACCATGTAGATCTGACTGGAACATCATGTAGTTCTGTCTGCAACACCATGTAGTTCTGTCTGCAACACCGTGAAGGTCTGGTGGCAAAACATTATCGTCTTGGAACCAGCCTTGTGTTGTTGAACCAGCAGTTCTACGAGTACTATTGTCTCGTGTGTCATCAAGTGGAGCTGAACCAGTAGTGTCGTACAAAAAGAGGTTCTTCCTTGACTGACAATAAATTAATAAGAACATAAGAAAGAATGGACACTGCAGTAGGCCTACTGGCCCATACTTGGAAGGTCCTTGTCAAACCCAAACCCACTAACAATACATCAATCAAATCCACACCATGAACCAGCCATCCCATGCCTAGCTAATGCAGAAATTATTTCTACCGAGAGGGATGTTGCTTACCAGATGCAAGCTGGTGGGATATCCTGAGCTAGATGTCTTAGAGGTTTCACTCTGTTGCTTAGACCCCTCGATATAAGACGTCAAAATTACAGATTTGTACAAATCTCTAACACCTAGCATACTTGGCGGCTTACTTGTGTCAATATGTAGTAATGACCAAGCGATCACAACATTAGTGACTTGTAAAACACAGTGAAGTCTATTTTCTGCGGCCACAGATGCCATGAGACATCTGTGGCAGAGTGGTCTAGAGCGTCACTTGGGGAACCTTTCTAATTAATTCCTGTTTTCCATTTATACACCACAATCATATCCCCCCTAATTATACGCCTTTCTAGAGAGTGCAGATTTAGGGCCCTCAGTCTATCCTCATAGGGAAGATTTCTGATACATGGGATCAACTTTGTCATCCTCCTTTGTACGTTTTCCAGTGCATTTATATCCATTGAATCTCTTGATTAGATGTTTCTGTACGAGCATACTTCCGGCAGGGTTGGAGACGATAGCATGTTATACACTGTGTCTATTCTACAATACTTGGCATCCTGCCCGCATATTCCCAGCCCGATGCCATTTTTCTTGTATATTCGACAACCTCTGCTTCTGGCATATGACTAAATCATAAATTCACAACTAGTGGGATATGTAGAGGACCTCTTTACCTGGTGTTGTACACCTGAACTGGCATGTTAATTTCTGTTATTCTTCCTCAGCTCATTTCAAAGCTTAGCTATATCTAAGATTTACTCAACAGTAAAAACAAAAAACTATCGTTAATTACTATTGGGTAAATAGGTACATCAGGTTCCATTGAAATGAGGGTTTAAACGGCAATCAAATATATACTCACAAATAAAACTCACAACGTTCCCTACTGTATGTATTAATTGGATACCAGAGTCGTGGGACAGACTTGTGACACACAGTAATTGTGTGCCTCGTTCCAGTATATACATTTCATTGGATAACCAGTGGTGCCTTACTCTAGTATATTTAGTCCACTGAACATACATTGGTGCCTTCTTCCAGTACAGGCTATCCGTTACGCATCCATTTGTGTTATATTTCTGCACACCCACTGGTGCTTTGTTCCTACACGTACAGTCCATTGGACATCCAGTCCTGCACGTTCAATTGTCCCTTCTTCTTGTACATAGAGTCAAGTGAACATCCATTGGTACCTTGCCCCTGCACCCTCCTTTACAATTCCAGTTGTTCATTGTAATGTATAAAATTTATTAAACATCCACTTGGTCGAACACACACGTACTTTTTAAGACATTCAAGTGTTTATTGTTCCAGCGCATTCCATTCAATACGCATCTTGTGGGTAGGTAGGTAGGGAGGGTAGGTTCGTCAGAACACCGGACAGGTGTTTCCTGACGCGGGTCTTAGTCAGATGATGACCCGCCGTTGGAGCTTTTGGTCATCTGACCGAGGCCTTCCGCTGGTTTACCGGTCCACCCCCTTTAAAAATTATGGTCTATTACAACCATTTACCATCTTAGAGTAGGGTGGGGAAAATATAATTACCATGTATATAATAATTATAATAATAATAATAATAATAATAATAATAATAATAATAATAATAATAATAATAATAATAATAATAATAATAATAATAATAATAATAATAATAATAATAATAATAATAATAACAATAATAGGAATAATCATCATAACGTAATTGACACTTTAATCAACAACAACACACTTCAACAACACACTTCACCAACACACTTCAACAACACACTTAATCAACACACTTCAACAACGCACTTCAACAACACACTTCATCAACACACTTCAACAACACACTTCATCAACACACTTCAACAACGCACTTCAACAACACACTTCATCAACACACTTCATCAACACACTTCAACAACACACTTCAACAACACACTTCATTAACACACTTCATCAACACACTTCAACAACACACTTCAACAACACACTTCAAAAACACACTTCAACACACGTCATCAACACACTTCAACTCACTTCATCAACAACTCACTTCAACACACTTCATCAACACAATTCAACACACTTCAACAACACACTTCAACACACCTCAGCAACACACTTCATCAACACACTTCAACAACACACTTCAACAACACACTTCAACACACTTCAACAACTCACTTCATCAACACACTTCAACAACACACTTCAACACACCTCAGCAACACACCTCAGCAACACACTTCAACGAAACAATTCATCAACACACTTCAACAACACACTTCAACACACCTCAGCAACATACTTCAACAACACACTTCAACAACACACTTCAACAACACACTTCAACAACACACTTCAACAACACACTTCAACAACACACTTCATCAACACACTTCATCAACACACTTCAACAACACACTTCAACACACCTCAGCAACATACTTCATCAACACACTTCATCAACACACTTCAACAACGCACTTAAACAACACACTTCAAAAACATTTCAACACACGTCATCAACACACTTCATCAACATACTTCATCAACACATGTCATCAACACACTTCATCAACACACTTCATCAACAACACACTTCAGCAACAAACTTCAACAACACACTTCATCAACACACTTCAACAACACACTTCAACAACACACTTCAACACACTTCAACAACACACTTCAACACACTTCAACACACTTCAACAACACACTTCAACACACTTCAACAACACACTTCAACACACTTCAACAACACACTTCAAAAACACATTTCAACAAACGTCATCAACACACTTCAACACACTTCATCAACACACTTCATCAACACACTTCAACAACACACTTCAACACACTTCATCAACACACTTCATCAACAACACACTTCAACAACACACTTTAACACACCTCAGCAACACACTACATCAACACACTTCAACAACACACTTCATCTACACACTTCATCAACACACTTCAACGACACACTTCATCAACATACTTCATCAACACACTTCATCAACACACTTCAACGACACACTTCATCAACACACTTCAACGACACACTTCATCAACACACTTCATCAACACACTTCAACGACACACTTCATCAACACACTTCATCAACACACTTTAACAACACACTTCATCAATACACCTCAACGCACTTCATCAATACACTTCAACGCACTTCATCAACACACTTCATCAACAACACACTTCAGCAACAAACTTCAACAACACACTTTAACAATACACTTCAACAACACACTTCATCAACACACTTCAACAACACACTTCAACAACACACTTCAACAACACACTTCATCAACACACTTCATCAACACACTTCAACAACACACTTCAACAACACACTTTAACAACACACTTCAACAATACACTTCAACAACACACTTCAACAACACACTTCATCAACACACTTCATCAACACACTTCAACGACACACTTCATCAACACACTTCAACGACACACTTCATCAACACACTTCATCAACACACTTCAACGACACACTTCATCAACACACTTCATCAACACATTTTAACAACACACTTCATCAATACACCTCAACGCACTTCATCAATACACTTCAACGCACTTCATCAACACACTTCATCAACAACACACTTCAGCAACAAACTTCAACAACACACTTCAACAATACACTTCAACAACACACTTCATCAACACACTTCAACAACACACTTCAACAACACACTTCAACAACACACTTCATCAACACACTTCATCAACACACTTCAACAACACACTTCAACAACACACTTCAACAACACACTTCAACAATACACTTCAACAACACACTTCAACAACACACTTCATCAACACACTTCATCAACACACTTCAACAACACACTTCAACAACACACTTCAACAACACACTTCAACAACATACTTCAACAACACACTTCAACAATACACTTCAACAACACACTTCAACAACACACTTCATCAACACACTTCAACAACACACTTCAACAATACACTTCAACAACACACTTCAACAACACACTTCAACAACACACTTCAACAACACACTTCAACAACACACTTCAACAACACACTTCAACAGCACACTTCATCAACACACTTCAACAACACACTTCATCAACACACTTCAACAACACACTTCAACAACACACTTCAACAACACACTTCAACAACACACTTCATCAACACACTTCATCAACACACTTCATCAACACACTTCATCAACACACTTCAACAACACACTTCAACAACACACTTCAACAACACACTTCAACAACACACTTCATCAACACACTTCATCAACACACTTCATCAACACACTTCAACAACACACTTCAACAACACACTTCAACAACACACTTCAACAACACACTTCAACATCACACTTCAACAACATCACCTTCATCAACACACTTCAACAACACACTATTCAACAACACACTTCAACAACACACTTCAACAACACACTTCATCAACACACTTCATCAACACACTCCATCAACACACTTCAACAACACACTTCAACAACACACTTCAACAACACATTTCATCAACACACTTCATCAACACACTTCATCAACACACTTACACAACACACTTCAACAACACACTTCAACAACACACTCTCGACCCACACGTCTCTCTCACTTTTATTATCCTCTCTACTTCCTGAGCATTCTTCCTCTCTCATTCTCGCTTTCTCTCCCTCTTCTCTTTCCTCCTAATGTTTGTTCCTCTACTTCCATATAAACTTTGTTTTCCTCCTTTCCTCACACATTCATTCTTTGTTCTTATTCACCCGCTTTCACTCTTCCTTCTCCTTTTCTGTTCACACGTTCGCTTCCCTTCTCTTCCTGTTTCCGTCTTTACTCCTCGTTCGTATTTTTGGGTATCGCGTTCACTTATCTTTTTTTTGTTCTTATCCTCCTCCTCCTCTTCTTCTTCTTCCTCCTCCTTCTATTCCTAATCCTCCTCTCCTTGTCCTCTATTTCTCTTTTCCTACACTCCTACGCCTTCTCTTCTACTCCTATTCCTTCTGCTATTCCCCTCTTCCTTTTTTCCACCACCCTCTCTTTCTCCTCCTCTTCTTCTCTTCCCCTGCTGTTCCTCACACCTCCGCCCATAAACACTCATCTTAGCCACAAGAAACATCACAGTTCCTTCCCACTTATCTCTTGCTTAATATAATTTTTTCCCATCTTTACTCCGAATCCTTTTCCTTTCGTTCATTATATCTCGGTTGCTTTCCAATATCTTCCAGATTCTTTACTCTGCTCATCCCAGGTCATGTCGAATTCTTTCTCACTCTTTCTCAGGTTCCTTACCTCTTCCAGCTTGGTTCTTTTCCAGTTCCAGTTCTTTCCAGGCTTCTGCTAGGCTCCTGGGATACTCTCATTCCAGCTTGGTTCTTTTCCAGCTCCAGCTTCGAGTTCTTCTCCGAGCTCCTGCTAATCTCCAGGAATACTCTCGTTCCAGCTTGGTTCTTTTCCAGTTCCAGTTCCGGTTCTTTCCCCAATACCCTCTCGGCTACAGGAATACTCTCGTTCCAGCTTGGTTCTTTTCCAGTTCCAGTTCCGGTTCTTTCCCCAATACCCGCTCGGCTCCAGGAATACTCTCGTTCCAGCTTGGTTCTTTTCCAGTTTCAGTTCCTATCCTTTCCCCAGCTCCTGCAAGGCTCCTGGAATACTCTCGCTCCTCCAACTAGAGGAATTAATGGGCTGACATATTTTCAGCGTCTTACGCAGGTAAGATATTTATTATATCTTCGTATGATTGGTGTAAATATTTGTATTTTATTTCTTCCTATTTGTGAGAACTCAGAGGATGCGATATTTTATCCTTGATATGTGAGAGCTCAGAAGATATGATATAGTATCTTTTACCGTATCCGATATAGGTGAGTTGTTATAGGATTAAATATCGTATATCTTATACATGATATATCAGAAGGTGTAATATAGCATAACATATTGTACATGCGAGATATCATAGGGCGTTATATCATATATATTATATACGAGATAACAGAAAGTAATATTTTTATATGATAGAGTTTACTAAGTGTATTAAAAGGTATATTACTTTTATTTCTATTGCATTTTATTTGAGTATTTTACCTTTCATCTTTGAGATTTTAAAGGGTATTATATTTTGGGCTGAAATTTTTAAGTAGAACTTTACATTCAATTCTATCTATCGTATACGAGAGGTCAATTAAAAACATGTTTAGGTTAGTGTTTTGTCTCTTATGGAAGAGATAAGATATCTTTGTCTTATCAGTGCTACAGGTACCTTGTAATTACTTATTTGTAATTGCCAAATTGAGTTTGCAATGGATATAATCTATAGCTCTTGGTCTTGCCTCTTCCGACAAACTAATGCAAATTAACCCTATCTATTATTTAATCTTCAAATGGATTCTTCACTACTATACTTGGTAAAGAATATATAATATTTAGCTCATTTGTGTGTTAATTTTCCAGCATGTTAATTGTTTTAATTGTTACTTTCCTGGTTAAACGACCTTCGGTGTCTATTCTGTCCATGTCAATGAATTTTTTTTTTTTTTGCAGATTGTAGGCATATTTGTTCCTGTGTTTTTAAGAAAGTCCAGTTTGAGCAAAAAATCTATAAATTTGAAAAAAATTACCTATACTGCCCAGATTCATTTAAAAACACTTCCAATTAATATTCTTCTCCGTAGAGCTTGAAGCCAATCACAAGAGGCATTCCTTATTTATCTAATAAAATTGGTAAATTGGAATATACACAGCTAGGAATGAAAGATAATCTTTCTTTTTATAAAGCCTAATAGCAATAAAAGTTTGAAGCCTTTCAGTAAAAGCTTTCTGATCTGAAACAAACGATTAAAGGTTTATTAAAGATTATTAAGTTTATTATAAGTTTATTAAAAAGTTTATTAGGAATATTAGCATAATTTCAAGTTTGCACCTATGGAGTTTAAAATTATAGGGTGTCAATCTTCTTATCAGGATCATCAGTATTAATATTATGAAACCAATCAGAAAAGACATTCTGTAGTTAAGTGGTAATCAATATCAATATTTATTTTATAAAATTAGCAAACTGGGAGTTAGCAGCCTAATAACAACGCGAATGTTGCTTTCTGCAAAACACGACCAGAGCTGAAGATTTGAAACAGATTAAAAAGTGTTATTCTCCAGTCATTGCTCGAGTTCCAAGGATTCAAAGTTTTTTAAAACTAATGTATTATACTGACAAATTTGCCCGCACACTAAACTTAGTGGGTACTATCCTGTCCACTAGGTGCATCTAGTACTAAATGTTGCAGCCTCTTTAGAAGAGACAGTTTGAAGTATAGTTAACATGATTCAGCTGGATTCAAAATTTCACTCTTTTACATATGAAACTTTGCAAATGTTCATTTACACGCTTCAGTTTCACTCCCCGATGCCGATGTTTTTGAAAGTTCTCAAATCTATTCCAGGATTCTTGGAAAGGGTTGGAAAACTTTGGTCATGGAGAATCTGTGCATGTCAATATTTGCATGACTCTTACTCTAGTTACTGTGCACTAGCGTTGAAATCTGAAGCCTATTGGATGAAGCTCTCTCGTGATATGAACGAGAAAAACGAAACTTGGGAGGATGAAAAAGCAAAAAAGAATAATTCAGGTAGAGACTTACAGGGCAACCTTGGTGGAATAAGACTAACTAGCGCTCAAGCAGTTTTTATTTAGGCTTTGGTTACATAACATTCCAATGCGTGTGTGGGCGCTAGAATGAAATACAGAACATATATACATGAACAAAAAACAGAAACCTCCTACCAGGAAGGGAAGAAAGAGCGTGATAAAAACGATGTGTCAACACAGTGAGCCTCGGTGAGGTGGTCTCGAGAACACATAAGAATTACAATAAATCACAACATTGCGACATATTTCTGATCAGAAGAAACATTCTCATGGTATTTCCCGGAAACTAGTTTGATGCTTACAACTTACACAGCCTAAAATCAAGGAGGAACTTCCTTTGAGGGAAAATACATGAGCATCAAATTTTTCAAGCCAACCAGGAAATGTATTCTCAAGTTATTTCTCAGAATTCAACAAAATTTACACTACGACATCAGTCCATTAAGGACTGATGCCGTAGGTGTTGATGCCACTATATGACCCCTGTAGGGGTCAAGAAGAGGAAGCAAAGAATTAGATTCCCATTCAGCTTTAAACTTGATGGAAGGAGTTAGACTATTAAGGGCATCGAAAAATGGTTGGAAGAGACTAGAGTCATGAGGCCAAAGAGCAAAGATATCATCTACATAGAGGAGCCAGAGAGAAGGGCGCACACCAATAGTAGGAAGAACAGTCTCGAAGTATTCTATATAAAGGATAGCGAGAAAAGGGGATACAGGAGGAGCCCATAGCGAAGGAAAACGAATTTGAGTCCACACAAAGGCAAAAAAGGTCAAGAAAGACATCAATAGGTATAGGGAGATTAAGTAACCATTGATTGGCCTTCTCTCTGAGAAAATTAAGAACATCATCAAGAGGGACTGAACATCTTACAGGTCGGGAGAGAGCGAACACATTCGATGAAGTCTTGAGATAGACGAAGATGGGCAGGAGAAAAAATACCAAGAAAATGAGTGAGTGTTTTGGCCAGCCAGGAAGCAAGAGAATAAGAGACAGAACCTCTAGAAGATGTGATGGGGCGTAGAGGAACATCAGGTTTATGAGTTTTGGGAAGACCGTATAAATAAGGCAGAGAGGGACAAATGACACGAAAACGTTGAACAAGATCAAAGTCAGCAGGACAGAGGTCGGAGAGGATCCTTAGTGTCTTGTTGAAAGTTCTCTTGATGCGATCAAGAGGGTTGGAAACGAGAGGAGTGTAGGTATGTGAGTCAGAGAGCAAGACATCGGCTTTCCGGAGGTAATCCTCGCGATCAAGGATAACTATCGAGTTACCTTTGTCAGAAAAGAGTATGACAATGTTAGCGTTAGAATTAAGAGAAGAAAGTGCAAGGTGATAGCGGCGAGGAAGGTGGTAACTATTAGATAACAGAATATCTAGGCCAGGAAGGAGAGCGCCATGAAAAGTGGACAGGTCAGGAAGATTACGAGAGTGAGACTTACGAAAGGAATCATAAGAGCTAATCAGGTCACTGCCATCGCGAGGGACAGGTGACGTTCAAGCTGATACTGGGAGAGTGTGACAGAAGACAGATAAGTAACACAGTAAGGGAGAATTTTGACCAAGGGTTATCTGAGACATGACGTTGAAGTTTATTCTGTAGTTTAGAAGAATGAATTTGTGAATTAAGGCGAGCAGTGTCAAAAGCAATGGTAGTGAGAAGGTTACAGAGATCTTGTAGGAGAGAAGAAAAGAGAGAAGGTTGACGTTGACGGAGAGTAAAGAAGACATCTTCAGCTTAAGACTTAGTAGAAAGAATGAGCTGCTGAAGTAAGAGACGGGCATGATCAGGAAAGAGAGTGCTCAAGGAGTTAGGTTTGAGGAAATGGGAGAAGGAAGGAGGAAAAACTTGTTCAGCAAGACAGTCACGTAGAAAGTGAAGCAGATTCTTACGACGCCTGGAAGCAATAAGAGCAGCCTCATAAGAACGAAAGAAGGATTTAAAAGAAGGAAGAAAATGAAAAAAAGTTGGAAAGAATAAGACGCTTACCTGCGGCGTCCATAAAGAAAAAAAAGGCACGATACTGTGAGGGGCCGTTCTCTTTCTGACAGTCTCAGAGAGCACAAAAGTAGTGTTAGTCTTGCCAACACCAACAATGATTTTTTCTGTCATGTCAGAGATCACAGCCATCCAATTGACTGGTCTTCTGCTAAACTGTCTACACTATTTCTAACTCTCCCAGTCACCGTCTGGTTGAATCCTCCCTTATACACAATTTTCCTTGTATGAATCTTAGCCCTGGCTTTGTCTCTGTAGATGCCTTCCTTTCCCATTACATTGTTAAAGGCTCCAAACTTCAAAACACAAGTGATTTAACCTGATTCTTTTTTCTCATACTCCTACCTCTTCTTCCTTTATTTTCCTTTTTGTTTTGTTTTGGGTTTCCTTTCTTCTGCCTTGGGTGTTTTATCCTTTACTTTTTCCACCCCCTGTGTTTTTGGTCTTACCCCTTGTGGGCTCTTAGGTCTCCTTCAGTGCCCCTTTTTCATGACCTTTGAAAGACTCCACTCCGTCCCTTCTCTCCCTCCTGTTAGTGTGACTTTGTAAATGGTCCAAGTCGGACCGAAACGTCGTCCTAAGCTCCTCTCTCCTATGTGTGGGTTATTAGTGTATTGTTCCAGTCACGGTATTGTGTCTTTTTGTTCTTGCTAGAGGGGAAGTTCAGGTGTGAAGTGAACTCACAGCAAGACGAGAAACTGAGTAATTGATCGAGTTATGAACAACAAAGCAAGGACATGCCAACCAACACAGTCGTGTAACTCATGAAGAGAAAGAAAACTGCAGCTTCTGTCTCCTCGCTATCTCTGAAATACGTGAATAAATATACAGTATATTTTCCACAGACCTATTGTAGAAATATTGAATATTTGCATATATACATATGTATACATGGAAGTAGGTATGCAGGCATTCAAATATGCTTGCATTCAAATATGCTTGCATTTATTCATGTATGCAGGATTACAGTGACATAAGTTGGCACATATATATTAGTGTATGCAGAAATATATATATATATATATATATATATATATATATATATATATATATATATATATATATATATTATGTGTGTGTGTGTGTGTGTGTGTGTGTGTGTGTGTGTGTGTGTGTGTGTGTGTGTGTGTGTGTGTGTGTGTGTGTGTGTGTATGTGTGTAGTCATCTTTTTGTGGTTGCAGGGGTAGAGTCATTTTCACTGGTTACTACTTGGTCCAAACTCTCAATGCCCCATAAGCTTTATCATACCTCTTCTTAAAGCCATGTATGGAACTTGCCTCCACTATATCATTCTCCAGATTGTTATACTTTTTGACAGCTCTATGCGTGAAGAAGTACTTCCTAACATCCCTGTGACTCATCTCAGTTTTCAGCTTCCAGTTGTGACCCCTTGTTGCTGTGTCACATCTCTGAAACATTCCGTCCCTATCCACCCTGTCAATTTCTCTCAGTATTTCATAAGTCGTTATCATATCCCCCCCCATATCCCTCCTGTCCTCCAGTGCTATCAGGTTGAATTCCCTTAACCTCTCCTCGTAGGACAAACCCCTCAGCTCAGAGACTAGTCTTGTGGCAAACCTTTGCACTTTCTCAAATTTCTTGACGTGTATGACCAAATGTAGGTTCCCTACTGGTGCTGCATACTCTAATATGGGTCTGACGTACACGGAGTACAGTGTCGTGAATGACTCCTTACTTAGATGTCGAAAGGCTATTCTCAGGTTTGCAGCAGTTATTTGGTTGGTGTGAGCCTCAGGAGATGTGCTATTTATAATGCTCACCCCCAAATCCCTTCCCTTAAATGAGTTTTGCAGCTTCTGATCTCTTAGGCTGTACTCCGTCTGCGGTCTCCTTTGCCCTTCCCGAGACTGCAAGCCTGGTCCGACCATATGTCGGACCAGGCTTGCAGTCTGTCCAGATCCTCTTTGTAGGCTTACCTGATCCTCGTCCGCTTGTATTCTCCTCATTAGTTTCACATCGTATGCAAACAGGAACACCTCTGCCTCTATCCCTTCCGTCATGTCGTCCACATATACAAGAAACAGCACCGGACAGCATGTGTCAAGTCCTAGGACTTGACACATGCACCCACTCTGACAACTCGTCTCGTACCGACACACGTTGTTTCCTTCCTGTCATATATTCCCTGTGTGTGTGTGTGTGTGTGTGTGTGTGTGTGTGTGTGTGTGTGTGTGTGTGTGTGTGTACCAGTTGGGGTTCACCTCTAGTGCCGATTATGTTGGCCAATATCCTGGGAGTGGTAGAAGAAGTCTTCAAAAATTGAAAAATATTTATATTTATTAAGTAAAATCGTACTCAAAGTTTAAAGGCTGTCCTTTCAAGTACGCAAAAGTAGTAGTCAAAAATTATAACTTAAGTATCTCGTCTAGCGCCTGTGAACGAGGGCGCATACCAAAGATTCAACAGGCATTATCCCATCTGACTGAAACACTGATTCGCTGGAATAGAAAAGTGGTTGTTCTTGGGTCATTAGTTACCCTGATGATCTTTTGCCTAGTTTCTTAATTGACTTGGATGTGCTCTTTCCCAATGAGCCGAGAGTTTCTGAAACTACGGGAACATGTAATGGTGAGCGAGTTAAACATATTTTCTAACCTTTTTGACTCTCTGAAACTGGCAGCTGCCCCTCCTTCCTCCCTGCTGCATTGAAGATAATTAAAATGGGTTAAATGATTAGTTTTTTGGTTTCTGTTTCGGGTTATTTTAGGATCTGGCGAACTTTCTGTCAGCGTTCCTGGATCGACGAAGTGTATGAAGACTGTGAGGCAAGGAAAAAATAAATTCGAAATCCACGTTCTTCGAGAAAGTCGCTGCTGCATTTCCGGTGTGTCCTGAAACTTCTAATAACCGCTCCGTTTTTTAGGGTCTTAGTTTATAAGCAGAGCAAGTTGTAAATGAGATTTTCTAGTGCATATATATATATATATATATATATATATATAACTCCAGTCTGTATATAGCAGTGGTTCCTAGACTCAGGGAGCGACCCAAATGAGGGTGGTAAAGCTGTTTCCGTGGGTCGCGACTCTCTGGGTTAAAATAAATTGGAATGAGTCCGAGTGACTGTCTGAGTGAATGACTGAGTGAATGAATGACTGTCTGAGTAAATGAGTGACTGTCTGAGTGACTGGGGAAGGGGTGATATGCAGAGTTTGTATTTCAAGATGAGTGTATTTAAGAGGGAGTGTCTTCGAATCTGTAATTAACCAATTATTTGTTTTGTCTGTGTTAGGGTGTGTTTGATAGTTCCTTATTTACTCTCTGGACATTTTTAAATTTATAAAATCTCTATCAATTACGTGATGTATTTCATAAAAAATATATATTTATGCACTTAAAACTGTACTATTGTAAATTGTACTAATTGCAATATTTTTGGCTACCTCTCTACTATATTTTTCTAATCATAATATTTTTGATACCTATTTTTTTGTAATAATTCATAATTAAAATTTACAACTCCATAACGTAGTGTGTGAGCATTAGGATTAGATTGTCCTAAATGCTCATACATGCTAGTGGCTTTCCTTGTACTTAGCAATACTTTATTACATATAAACTACCAATATGTATACTACACAAAAAAAAAACTTTGATTTTGATTTTTTATTTGATTTTGTTTTTCCTAAATTTGAAGTCCTCACCATATTGATACACCCTTTCAGTTCAATTTGCTCAAAGTTTGTCGGAAAACTTGAGTTGTTGGAAAGATAAAAGAAAATCAAGAAGAGCGAAATAAGATTCATGATTCCTCAAGTTCATGTTTTTCTCTGGAGAAAATTTCCCTGGCGTCCATTGAAGTGGTGTGGAGTAATACGAGAGGCGACAAGCTTTATAACATTGTGGTGAAACTGGGGAGTCAGTAGCAGTGGCACTGGTTAAAACTGTCTGCGCAGCCAAAAAGGTGAAGTCAGTACCACTTTTCAACAACAGAATCAAACGCCGAATTTACTTCGTCAGAAAGTATTTTGCCTTGTTGTGCCCCCCCCAAAAAAAAAAAAAAAAAGTAGGGATTTTTTTCACTACATACGGACGAATCTGGCAGCACAGCAAGTAACCCTCAACTCACTATTTTTGTGATGCACATTACAAACGAGGGAATTTCTTCCTGCTCTGTTTTGATCGGGAACGTTAATAAGGACGCATCCCGACCTTCTAAAGGCACACCTTAAATAACCTCTCGCCTCTCCAGTTTCCTCAGATTCTTGGGACAGTGAGGATGACACCAGTCCAGAGTGAAGGACACTACTACCCCTGGGACAGTGAGTGAAGAAACTCTTCCTAAATTGACTACCTCGAAAAAATTAGCTATTCCTATTGTCTCAAGGCTGGAATCGGCCTCTTGTTCTGTCACTGTCTTGACTCGTGCTCAGGCAAGAGTTAAGACTATTCTTCTCACACATCTTTTGATTTCCTAGACCTTAAACCTTTCAAAATATCGAAGGATGACTGTTTTAACCTTCAACGTAAATACCACACTCTCCAACACTGTCATTACCTGGCTGCTAGGAGTAATGTAATTCACAGGAAACAAAATTTAATATTAAAACTTTGCTTATATACATTAACGTTTATATACAAGGCTTCAAATTCAGATGAGGAAGACCATCCCATTCTGGTCGTCCCTTGACCCTGTTGATACACTCTTATGTTCTTCAGTTGCCGGTTATTTCTCACCCAGGAAAACTTGGATAAAGTTAAAGAGCCCTTATTTCTGGAAGGTATATCCTCCAATGTCTCTACTTATTGCACGTCAAGTAAGATTTGCACGATGTCAACTTTTCGTAGTGCCAAGAAGGTGCCCATGGTAAAGATGCTAGTTTTCACTGAACCATTTGAAAAGATAGTTGATGAATTAGACAAATGTGGAGAACATCTGGGTGGCTTTACTTTGTAGACGTTTCGCCATCCAGTGGCTTTATCAATACAGTACATGGACATAATCTGAAGACTGTTGAAATATATATATAGAAGACAGTGGAAGATGATAATTAGTGATGATGATAATCGCTTTCTCAGCCTAGAAGCAAGTGATGAGCACGGTAGGAGCAGGTGTTCCTCACCTGCTCCTATTTGCAGATGCTACTCACCTGCTCCTAGGTGCAGGTGCTCCTCACCTGCTCCTTGGCTGAGGGACTCATTACCTCGTCCTCTACTGTCTTCTGCATATATTTTTACTGTGTTCGGATTATGTTCCAACTAAATATATTTTAGATAAATTTGCAATAATTTAATAATAAACAATGATTTTTTTTTTCGTTAGGTTCAGAATGATTTTTGCGAAATTATTGCATACACAAATTTTCGCTTGCCTTATTCGGCAAGAAGAGCGTTGCTATTGAGCCAAAATCGCAAGTTTTACCTATTCGAGTATGAGTGTGGGTGGGTGTGGGAGTATGTGTGTGTGTTTGAGATAGTGGGTCAATATGGGTCAGTCCTTGACCTTTTTAGCTGTGTCTCCAAGGAATTGTTTAATGACCTTTTGATGAGGTCAACCTCTTCCATGAGAAAATGACAGGTAAAATTCTCTCTCTCTCTCTCTCTCTCTCTCTCTCTCTCTCTCTCTCTCTCTCTCTCTCTCTCTCTCTCTCTCTCTCTCTCTCTCTCTCTGGCTGTAGAGTCCTCATTAAAGGTACAGACGAGGTGTTGACTGGTGGTGTTGTGAATCTTGTTGTAATAATGTGACTTATTAGTGAAAACAATTCATTAGAACTGTATCTATTGGAGCGTCGAAATTTCCATGTATTGAGTGGAAGTGTATTGGTGTTGTAGGTGATATGTCAATGTGTTGTGAGTGGAAATTGTAATAACAAGTTGGTAATGTAAAGTTGGTGTTGTGACTTCTTGTGACAGAAAAAATGTGTAGTGTTATGTGTTGTGAATGTTGTGACTGATAATTTTTTTTAGGCTCCTGAATGTTGTAATAACTCAGAATAATGTGAGTTGTTGGTGAGAATGAAAATTGTTATATAGTGAGCAACTTGGGTAAGTTTATGTTACCTTAAATGAAGTGTGGAAAATTGGGGTTATGACGGGTTAAACATCATTAGAAGGTATTGGGAGCTATAGCTCGATTTGGTGATAAACAATATCAGGTTCAGGAGATGTAACCCAGGAGCTGGAGTACTTGATTCGAAGAATTGGAGTGGGGATGCCATTTGAGTAGGGTGTTGGGTGTATATGATCCAGGGAGATGGAGTAGGGATACTGGGGGAGATGGAAGTTGGTGGGGGAGATATGGGGATGATTGGGGCAACTCCAATCTTGATCTTTGTTGTTCCTAAAAACTATGATAAACTTGTATTAGGTGTGAAACATTGTGAAACATTGTGAAACATTGTAATATATCATCTTGTTGTAAGGTATCTCTTTTTTTTTGTTTTGCTGCATTATGATACTTAAAATTTGTAAAATGAACTTAGTGTAATGATTCACCATTTATATTGAATTATTCACCACTTATATTGAATGATTCACCACTTATATTGAATGATTCACCACTTATATTGAATGATTCATCACTTATATTGAATGATTCACCACTTATATTGAATGATTCACCACTTATATTGAATGATTCACCACTTATATTGAATGATTCACCACTTATATTGAATGATTCACCACTTATATTGAATGATTTACCACTTATATTGAATGATTAACCACTTATATTGAATGATTTACAACTTATATTGAATGATTTACCACTTATATTGAATGATTTACCATTTATATTGAACGATTTACCACTTATATTGAATGATTTACCACTTATATTGAATGAGTCCCCATTTATATTGAATGATTTAACACTTATATTGAATGATTAACCACTTATATTGAATGATTTACAACTTATATTGAATGATTTACCACTTATATTGAATGATTTACCACTTATATTGAATGATTTACCACTTTTATTGAATGATTCACCACTTATATTGAATGATTCACCACTTATATTGAATGATTCACCACTTATATTGAATGATTCACCACTTATATTGAATGATTCACCACTTATATTGAATGATTCACCACTTATATTGAATGATTCACCACTTATATTGAATGATTCACCAATTATATTGAATGATTTACTACTTATATTGAATGATTCACCACTTATATTGAATGATTCACCACTTTTTTAATTAATTTGAATGATTCACCACTTATATTGAATGATTCACCACTTATATTGAATGATTCACCACTTATATTGAATGATTCATCACTTATATTGAATGATTCATCACTTATATTGAATGATTCACCAATTATATTGAATGATTCACCACTTATATTGAATGATTCACCACTATGAATCTTGTAATGAAACATCTTAAAAAATGTGAGACCCAAGAAGTGTGTTCTTGTAAGCAAAAAAATATATATACATCTTTAAAACTGTAAAAATGCTAATTAATAACACGAAGGTGTTTAACAAGTGGGTTATTTTGGTTTAAGTGGTAAAGTGTACCAGGAAAAAGTGATCCCACTTACAGGGTATCGGGAGCTATAGCTCAATCTGAACTAAAAAGTGGGGCCAACAGCTGTAATATAACATGTTTGTGTTTACCTGGGGACCAGGAGATGTAATATGACATGTGAGTGTTTACCAACTAAATTGGGGATAAGATATACCCAATAGACCCCTGGCTGTCTTCAAGCAGGCACTGGACAGGCACCTAAAGTCGGTACCTGACCAGCCAGGCTGTGGTTCGTACGTTGGATTGCGTGCGGCCAGCAGTAACAGCCTGGTTGATCAGGCCCTGATCCACCATGAGGCCTGGCCACAGACCGGGCCGGGGGGGCGTTGACCCCGGAACTCTCTCCAGGTAAACTCCAGTTAATACCACAAGCGGATGGATTTCTGAACTCTATGGGAGTTAAACACCAAATTTCATTTACTTCCCTTTGACAAAAAAAAAAAACACATTGTAAACTTCATCCGAGGAAGTGGAGCACGCCCCAAGGGTAGGGGTGATATCTTAATTTCACACAGCCACCGTGTTGCCACACAGCCACAGTGTTGCCACACAGACACCGTGTTGCTACACAGCCACAGTGTTGCCACACAGCCACAGTGTTGCCACACAGCCACAGTGTTGCCACACAGACACCGTGTTGCCACACAGCCACCGTGTTGCCACACAGACACCGTGTTGCCACACAGCCACCTTGTTGCCACACAGCCACAGTGTTGCTACACAGCCACAGTGTTGCCACACAGCCACAGTGTTGCTACACAGCCACCGTGTTGCCACACAGCCACCGTGTTGCCACACAGCCACAGTGTTGCCACACAGCCACCGTGTTGCCACACAGCCACAGTGTTGCCACACAGCCACAGTGTTGCTACACAGCCACAGTGTTGCCACACAGACACAGTGTTGCCACACAGACACAGTGTTGCTACACAGCCACCGTGTTGCCACACAGCCACAGTGTTGCTACACAGCCACCGTGTTGCCACACAGACACAGTGTTGCCACACAGCCACAGTATTGCCACACAGACACAGTGTTGCCACACAGACACAGCGTTGCCACACAGACACAGTGTTGCCACACTGCCACAGTGTTGCTACACAGCCACCGTGTTGCCACACAGCCACAGTGTTGCTACACAGACACAGTGTTGCCACACAGCCACAGTGTTGCCACACACCCACAGTGTTGCTACACAAACACAGTGTTGCCACACAGCCACAGTGTTGCCACACAGCCACAGTGTTGCCACACAGCCACAGTGTTACCACACAGACACAGTGTTGCTACACAGACACAGTGTAGCCACACAGCCACAGTGTTGCTACACAGCCACAGTGTTGCCACACAGCCACAGTGTTGCTACACAGACACAGTGTTGCCACACAGACACAGTGTTGCCACACAGCCACAGTGTTGCCACACAGCCACAGTGTTGCCACACAGACACACTGTTGCCACACAGCCACAGTGTTGCTACACATCCACAGTGTTGCCACACAGCCACAGTGTTGCTACACAGACACAGTGTTGCCACACAGACACAGTGTTGCCACACAGCCACAGTGTTGATACACAGACACAGTGTTGCCACACAGCCACAGTGTTGCCACACAGCCACAGTGTTGCCACACAGCCACAGTGTTGCTACACAGCCACCGTGTTGCCACACAGCCACAGTGTTGCCACACAGACACAGTGTTGCCACACAGACACAGTGTTGCCACACAGCCACAGTGTTGCCTCACAGACACAGTGTTGCCACACAGACACAGTGTTGCCACACAGACACAGTGTTGCTACACAGCCACAGTGTTGCCACACAGACACAGTGTTGCCACACAGACACAGTGTTGCCACACAGACACAGTGTTTCCACACAGACACAGTGTTGCCACACAGACACAGTGTTGCCACACAGACACAGTGTTGCTACACAGCCACCGTGTTGCCACACAGCCACAGTGTTGCCACACAGACACAGTGTTGACACACAGCCACAGTGTTGCCACACAGACACAGTGTTGCCACACAGACGCAGTGTTGCCACACAGACACCGTGCTGACAGGTGTTTGCGGAACATCCTTCATAGTAAGTGAGGGTCAAAACAGAGGACGAGGTCGACTGTATATCAGCCAAACTTTACTTATTCAAGAGTTAAGTGAATCTTGAAGCTCCACCACACAATGACCTAACTCACGTGTTCCCCCAGTCTATGTTAACCATCATTCATATGGGGGGACACGTGGGGGGAATCAATGTGGTGTAGATGAGAGGGAATCACTGTAATGTATGCGAGGAGGAATCACTGTGGTGTAGATGAGAGGGAATCACTGTAATGTATACGAGGGGGAATCACTGTAGTGTGAATCACTGTAATGTAGATAAGGGGGGATCACTGTAGTGTTGATCAGGGAGAATCACTGTTCTGAACACACTAGTGTACAAAGCAGGGGTGATCACTAACACACTAGTGTAAAAGCAGGGGTGATCACTAACACACTAGTGTATAAAGTAGGGGTGATCACTAACACTAGTGCACAAAGCATGTGTGATCACTAACACACTAGTGTACAAGGCAGGGGTGATCACTAACACACTAGTGTATAAAGCAGGGGTGATCACTAACACACTACTGTACAAAGCAGGGGTGATCACTAACACACTAGTGTATAAAGCAGGGGTGATCACTAACACACTAGTGTATAAAGCAGGGGTGATCACTAACACAATACTGTACAAAGCAGGGGTGATCACTAACACACTAGTGTATAAAGCAGGGGTGATCACTAACACTAGTGTACAAAGCAGGGGTGATCACTAACACTAGTGTACAAAGCAGGGGTGATCATTAGCACGCTAGTGTACAAAGCAGGGGTGACCATTAGTACACTAGTGTACAAAGCAGGGGTGATCACTAGCACACTAATGTACAAAGCAGGGGTGATCACTAGCACACTAGTGTACAAAGCAGGGGTGATAACTAGCACGCTAGTGTACAAAGCAGGGGTGATAACTAGCACACTAGTGTATAAAGCAGGGGTGATCACTAGCACACTAGTGTATATAGCAGGGGTGATCACTAGCACACTAGTGTACAAAGCAGGGGTGATCACTAGCACACTAGTGTACAAAGCAGGGGTGACCACTAGTACACTAGTGTACAAAGCAGGGTTGACCACTAGTACACTAGTGTACAAAGCAGGGGTGATCATTAGCACGCTAGTGTACAAAGCAGGGGTGACCATTAGTACACTAGTGTACAAAGCAGGGGTGATCACTAGCACACTAATGTACAAAGCAGGGGTGATCACTAGCACACTAGTGTACAAAGCAGGGGTGATAACTAGCACGCTAGTGTACAAAGCAGGGATGATAACTAGCACACTAGTGTATAAAGCAGGGGTGATCACTAGCACACTAGTGTATAAAGCAGGGGTGATCACTAGCACACTAGTGTACAAAGCAGGGGTGATCACTATCACACTAGTGTACAAAGCAGGGGTGACCACTAGTACACTAGTGTACAAAGCAGGGTTGACCACTAGTACACTAGTGTACAAAGCAGGGGTGATCATTAGCACGCTAGTGTACAAAGCAGGGGTGACCATTAGTACACTAGTGTACAAAGCAGGGGTGATCACTAGCACACTAATGTACAAAGCAGGTATGATCACTAGCACACTAGTGTACAAAGCAGGGGTGATAACTAGCACGCTAGTGTACAAAGCAGGGGTGATAACTAGCACACTAGTGTATAAAGCAGGGGTGATCACTAGCACACTAGTGTATAAAGCAGGGGTGATCACTAGCACACTAGTGTACAAAGCAGGGGTGATCACTAGCACACTAGTGTACAAAGCACGGGTGATAACTAACACACTAGTGTACAAAGCAGGGTTGACCACTAGTACACTAGTGTACAAAGCCGGGGTGATCACTAGCACACTAGTGTGCAGATCAAGGTAAATCACAAACACTCTAGTATGCAAATTAGGATCACTAACACAGTAGAGTATATAGCTAGTTTACAGAAGAGGAGGATCACTAACAAGCTTGTGTACAGCGCAGGGCTTACAACAGTAGTCCTGTTTAGGTATTAACTTGCACAGTCTTTAATCGTCAGGAATAGTGGCTAAGCCCTCCTGCTCGACAACTGACTTGCATGGTCCGTAGCACAGACTAGTATATCATGGACGGACATGCAGGTACTTTTCAGGACTAGCAGACAGTCCTGCAGTAGAGGCTTGTATGTCAGGTACCATATATAGGTACTCCTGCTCAGGAACTAGCTACGAAAGCCACTCCTTCTCTAAGAGCACCTTTCGTAGTACATAGGTCAGTATGGCAGGGGCAGGCTTAGGTACTTATGCTCAAGGACCAGCTTATGTGAGGCAGAGGCCAGTATGTCAAGGACAAGTTTAGGTAATCTTATTCAGGGACCAGGTTACATGAAGCAGAGGCCAGTATGGCAAGGCACACCTGCTCAAATACTAGCTTGCACATATGTTAGTCGATGCCAGTGTGTCAGAAGCCGAAAGAATGATCTTAAGACCTCCATACAAATGAACTGAGTCAAATTCCATTCCATTGGTAGGAACAACACAGTCTGTAGTCTACCACTGCAAACTGACAATACGACATCAGGCACACAAAATATCAAACACACACACCCCACAAATTTAACAGTGTAAACCATACCATGGGGTGGGGTTAGAACCCGCGATCAGAGAGTCTCAAATCTCCAGACCGTCGCGTTAGCCACTGGGCTAACGAGAGAGAGAGAAACGAAGTGAGGGGTAAGAGTGTACTCACCTATTTGTACTCACCTATTTGTGGTTGCAGGGGTCGAGTCATAGCTCCTGGCCCCGCCTCTTCACTGATTGCTACTAGGTCCTCTCTCTCTCTCTCCCTGCTCCACGAGCTTTATCAAACCTAGTCTTAAAACTATGTATGGTTCCTGCCTCCACTATGTCGCTTTCTAAGCTATTCCACTTCCTGACAACTCTATGACTGAAGAAATACTTCCTAACATCCCTTTGACTCATAGGAGTCTTCAACTTCCAATTGTGACCCCTTGTTTCTGTGTCCCCTTTTGGAACATTTTGTCTCTGTCCAACTTATCTATTCCTCGCAGTATTTTATATGTCGTTATCATGTCTCCCTAACCCTCCTGTCCTCTAGTGTCGTCAGGCCGATTTCCCTTAACCTTTCTTCGTAGGACAATCCCTTAGCTCTGGGACTAGTCTTGTTGCAAACCTTTGCACTTTCTCTAATTTCTTGACGTGCTTGACCAGGTGTGGGTTCCAAACTGGTGCTGCATACTCCAGTATGGGCCTGACGTATATGGTATACAGAGTCTTGAATGATTCCTTAGTGAGGTATTGGAACGCTATTCTTAGGTTTGCCAGCCGCCCGTATGCTGCAGCAGTTATCTGATTGATGTGTGCCTCAGGAGATGTGCTCGGTATTATACTCACCCCAAGATCTTTTCTTTGAGTGAGGTTTGCAGTCTTTGGCCACCTAGACTATACTCTGTCTGCGGTCTTCTTTGCCCTTCCCCGATATTCATGACTTTACATTTGGCAGGGTTAAATTCAAGGAGCCACTTACTGGACCAGGCTTGCAGCCTGTCCAGGTCTCTTTGTAGTCCTGCCTGATCCTCGATTGATTTGATTCTTCTCATTAACTTCACATCATCTGCAAATAGTGACACTTCTGAGTCTACCCTTCCGTTATGTCATTCACATATACCAAAAACAGTACAGGTCCTAGGACTGACCCTTGTGGAACTCCACTCGTCACAGGTGCCCACTCTGACATCTCGTCACGTACCATGACTCGTTGTTGCCTCCCTGTCAGATATTCTCTGATCCATTGCAGTGCTTTTCCTGTTACGTGTGCCTGATCCTCTAGCTTTTGCATTAATCTCTTGTGAGGAACTGTGTCGAACGCCTTCTTGCAGTCCAAAAAATGCAGTCTATCCACCCCTCTCTCGTGTCTTACTTCTGTTACCTTGTCATAAAACTCCAGTAGGTTTGTGACACAGGATTTTCCTTCCCTGAAACCGTGCTGGTTGTCGTTTATAAGCTTGTGTCTTTCTAGGTGCTCCACCACTCTCCTCCTGATGATCTTCTCCATGACTTTGCATACTATACACGTCAGTGACACAGGTCTGTAGTTTAATGCCTCGTGTCTGTCTCCTTTCTTAAAAATTGGGACTACATTTGCCATCTTCCACGCCTCAGGTAGTTGCCCAGTTTCAATGGATGTGTTGAAGATTTGTGTTAGTGGCACACACAACATCTCTGCTCCCTCTCTAAGGACCCCCATACGTGCCTATGGACCAATTACCAGGCACTTGTCGCTCACTCACAGCACCGGTCACTTAAGAGACCAGAGGTAATAACATTCCCTCAGGCAGCACTGCCAGTTGCTTACAGGTAGACCAATTAGTACAGCTCTTTCCTCCCGACATATTTCTAACACTAAATCAGATTAAATACCTAAATAACTAGAATGTAATATAAAATATTTTTTTGAACTGAATGTACAGTTCACTAGCAATATACTATGTATATACAAGACACCCCTTTGTTTATTGATTATTTACAATATGGATTTCTAGCACAGTTTTAGTGCTATCCAAGTGTGGAAAATAGTGTAAGGTACTGATGAACTGGCCTGGTGGCCAAAGATCGGGCCTCACATGGTGAAGGGTCCGGGTTCGACTCCGGCGAGGGTAGAAACATTAGGAGTGTTTCTTTACACTGGTTGTCTATGTTCACCCATCAGTAAAATGGGTACCTGGGTGTTAGTCGACTGGTGTGGGTCGCATCCTGGGACAAAACTGACCTAATTTGCGGGAAATGCTCAGCATAACAAGGGACTTTCTATATAGTAGTATGTCATTGATGTCAGTTATGGCCTGTATACCTTGTACATGTACTTGTAGAAATAAAGATATATTATTATTACTAATATTACAGGGAAACTCATAGAGCAATGGATCACTAGCACACTAGTGTATAGAACTGGGAGGATCACTAACGCTAGTATACATAGCAATATGGATTACTAGCACTAATATATCAGCTGGGGAAGCATCAGCAAAACCGCATGCAGAAGGATCACTAACACAAGTGTACAGAGTTAAAAAGGATTAACAAAATTGCACACATTAGGGAGGACCACAAAAACAAGAATAACAATGAGATTATTAACTACAACAAGAACTACAACGAGAACCTTAACTCGAACAACATTAAGAACAAGAACAGGTACTACAAAGAGAACCTTAACGCGAACAACATTAAGAACAAGAACAGGTACTACAACGAGAACCTTAACGTGAACAACATTAAGAACAAGAACAGGTACTACAACGAGAACCTTAACTCGAACAACATTAAGAACAAGAACAGGTACTACAACGAGAACCTTAACTCGAACAACATTAAGAACAAGAACAGGTACTACAACGAGAACCTTAACGCGAACAACATTAAGAACAAGAACCTTAATGCGAACAACATTAAGAACAAGAACAGGTACTACAACGAGAACCTTAACGTGAACAACATTAAGAACAAGAACAGGTACTACAACGAGAACCTTAACGTGAACAACATTAAGAACAAGAACAGGTACTACAACGAGAACCTTAACGTGAACAACATTAAGAACAAGAACAGGTACACAACGGAACTAACGAACAACATTAAGAACAAGAACAAGAACTAAAACGAGAACCTTAACGCGAACAACATTAAGAACAAGAACAAGAACTACAACGAGAACCTTAACGTCAACAACATTAACAACACCAAAAGCATTAACAATAACACCAGTAGCAATAATAATACTAATAAGCAAGAGCTTGCTTTCCTATTACACAGAAAACAGCAAAACATTTCTAAATGAGACAATTATAGCAAATATTTTTTGGGTCAATTGGCAACTGTTTTAATAAAACTCAATAAAGATTAAAAAAATAAACAAATATGGTCGTCGTACCAAGAGCGCGTTGTACCTTGACTTCCGTAGTTCTAGGTGTACCAGGACTACGTTTTGCCTGAATTACATTGCACAAAGACCATGTTGTCCAAGTACTATTTTGTGCTATGTTGTCCCAAGACTATGTTGCATTACAATTTTGTGCCTGAACTATGGTGTAACAGAACTGGGTTACATCAGGCTATGTTTCCAGAACAAAGTTTTATGTTTTTCTGTACCACGGTTGTTGATTCAGGTCTATGTTACACTTGGACTATTTTGTACCAGGACCCTATAACACCAGGCTATGGTGTGCTATGTTATTAAACTTTAATGTCTACTCTCACTGGTAATGCAATCTGCCAGCATAAACTTAGTCAGTTATATCAAGCAAAAATAGAGGTACAAAGTATACATCAGATGATAGCCATTGATTTACCGCATATCCCCACCTCATATACAGATATATCCACTGTATACAGTGGATATAACAAGTATCATACTCTAAGTCTGAAAAGAAAAAATGTATGAGTAGACTCACTGCGATAGCTTTGAACCCCCACACAGATGACTGAGTGTAGTGTAGTGTTATCCATCTCGAGGCTCGTGGGGATCTGAAGGTCCAGTGATGTAGATACATGCATGGTAGTTACCCTCCACTCCAATGGTACACACTGAGAGTAATATACTACAGTGCCTTAAAGCTAACTATTGATGAGATGCAGCAATGTATCTACATAAGATACACGATTAATTTATTTTTTGCACTCGGTGTGCACCACATTGTTCCAGCACTATGTTGTACCAAGACCATTTTGTCCCAGGACAATTTGTACAAGGATTTTGTAGTAGCATTTCTACGTGCAAGGTATATTTTCTGTACCAGGGATACGTTGTATAAGGACTATGTTGAATCAGAACTGTAGTGCAGTACAATTATGTTTCACTGGACGATGTTGTGCCACACTGTATTGTCTTATGTTGTTCTATTACTATATTGTACCAGAACTTTCTCGTTTCAGGACTATGTTGCAAAAGAACCCTTTTATTGTAACAAAACTATGTTGTACCAGGATTGTTGTACAAGTACCATGTCGCCCTGCTGTAATGAACTACGACTATGCTGCATTGAGACTATGTTGTACCAAGGCTATGTTGTTGTTCTTGGAAAATGTTGTAACAGAAGCATGCTGTTTTAAATTATACTATGTTATACCAGGACTAAGATGTAACAGAACTATGCTGTATCAGGACTATGTTGTACTGGGCATACGCATTAATATGTTGTAACAGGACTACGTAGTACCAGAACTATGTATCACTAATGTTGTGCCCGAACAGTTATGCTCCAGGATGGTTTTCTACTAGATCATTGTTGTACCAGGACAATGTTTTACCAGGAATATGTTGCCTGATATTGTACAAGGACTATTATGTACCAAGACTGTAATGTATCAGGACTATGTTGTACCAGGACAATGTTTTACTATGCTGTACTAGGACAGTAAGTAGGACTATCTTGTATGAGGGTGAATTAGGACTTCGTTTTATGATACTGTACCAGGTAGATGTATAATGATGTATCAGAATTATAATGTTCGATATACCAGGACTTTCCTACACCTGGTCCGCTCGCACCTTATATATCTTGTATCAAAACAATGTTGTATCAGGATTATGAGAACTATGCTGTACTATGACTATGTTGTATCTAAACTACTGTATAATGCAACATAACTATGTTGTATCTAAACTACTGTAAAGTGCAACATAACTATGCTGTTCCAGCAACATATTTCATTACAGGTATGTTGTATTAGGACAATATTGTACCACTCATGTGTTATGCCAGAACTATATGCACCAGGACTTCGTTTCTTAGAGAATAAATTTTACAAGGACAATGTTGCCCTCTGGCGGCTCCCCCATGTACTACGACTATGTTAAACCTGAAATATATATTTCTATATTGTATTAGTATTATGCTGTACCTGTGTAAATGTACCAGGATTATGTAGTCCTGTATTTTAGCAGGACTCGGCAGTATCTGTACTATGGTTAAGGTATCGCACGACGTTCCGGCCTATGCTATAGTAAGATGTATAAAGACTATGTTAAATGAGAGTTAGTCTTGGAAAATCATCCTGCGTCTTATGTGGTCAAGGTCATGGTCAAGGGTAGGCTTTATGTTACACTATAGCAGTTGTTTACTAACGTTACGTTACAACTGCTTGGTAACATCGTGCCAGCAAGCAGACGACACTCGTGCGCCTTATATGCCGGAAAATAAGGATTGCTTCACCAGGAGTATAGTATACCATGTTAAAAGATACAAGTGTCATACTATGTTATACTAAGACCGTGTAATAGCGGCCCGGTTAGTGGCCCTTCAGAGAACTTCGCCAGATTCTGGTTGAACCTTCAGGCCTTTCTGTGATGCTGTTGTGATACTATCTCAGAGCTCCCTTGACTGCTGATCGAACTGGTAACAATATTTTAATTGTAAAATTTGAATTACCGGCACACACACACACATACACACACACACACACACACACACACACACACACACACACACACACACACATACGTGGAGGGCTAAGATGATGGAGGTGGTACTGGAAAACTTGATGTACCATCATGTAAGGGATACTACCAGGGAGAGAGAGGTGAGGATGAACCAGCGAGACTGGACCTAGTATTCACCTTGAGTAGTGCAGATATTGAGGACATCACACATGAAAGACCCCTCAGGGCCAGTGATCATATGGTTTTAAGCTTTGATTACACAGTAGAGTTACAGGTGGAGGGGGAGGCAGATAGGGCCAGAAGAATGAAGCAAAACTACAAGAAAAGGGACTAGGCGGGCATGAAGAACTTCCTAAACGGGGTTCAGTGGAACAGAGAACTGGAAGGGAAATCAATAAACGAGATGATGGAATATGTGACAACAATATGCAAAGAAACAGAAACAACGAAAAAGCCAGGACGAGCCCATGGTTCACCCAAAGGTGCAGGGAGGCCAAAACCAAGTGTGCTAGGGAATGGAAGAAGTATAGAAGGCAAAGAACCCAGGAAAATAAGGAGAGCAGTCGTAGAGTCAGAAATGAATATGCACAGGTAAGAAGGGAGGCCCAACGACAATATGAGAATGACATAGCAGGGAAAGCCAAATCTGATCCGAAACTGGTGTACAGCCACATCAGGAGAACAACAGTCAAGGACCAGGTGATCAGGCTAAGGAAGGAAGTAGGAGAGATCACAAGAAATGACCGCGAAGTGTGTGAGGAACTTAACAGGAGATTCAAAGAAGTGTTCACCGAGGAGACAGAAGGGACTCCAGTGTTGGACACAATACACGCAATTGAGGAAGAAGTGAAGAGGCTGCTTAGTGAGCTAGATACCTCAAAGGCGAGGGGGCCGGATCACATCTCTCCATGGGTCCTGAGAGAGGAAGCCGAGGCGCTTTGTGTACCCCTAACAGCAATATTAAACACATCTATCGAAACAGGGAGGCTACCTGAGGTATGGAAAACAGCAAATGTAGTCCCAATCTTTAAAAAAGGAGACAGACATGAAGCACTTAACTACAGACCAGTGTCACTGACATGTATAGTATGCAAAGTCATGGAGAAGATTATCAGAAGAGTGGTGGAGCACCTAGAAAGAAATGAGCTTATCAACGGCAGTCAACACGGTTTCAGGGTCGGGAAATCCTGTGTCACAAGCCTACTGGGGTTCTATGACAGGGTGACAGCAGTAAGACAAGAGAGAAAGGGGTGGGTGGATTGCATTTTCTTGGACTGTAAGAAGGCGTTTGACACGGTTCCACACAATAGATTAGTGCAGAAGCTGGAGGACCAGGCAGGGATAACAGGGAAGGCACTCCAATGGATCAGGGAATACCTGTCAGGAAGACAGCAGCGAGTCATGGTTCGTGGCGAGGTGTCAGAGTGGGCGTCTGTGACGAGTGGGGTTCCACAGGGGTCAGTCATAGGACCGGTGCTGTTTCTGGTATTTGTGAATGACATGACGGAAGGAATAGACTCCGAAGTGTCCCTGTTTGCAGATGATGTGAAGTTGATGAGAAGGATTCAATCGGACGAGGACCATCCAGAACTACAAAGGGATCTGGACAGGCTGCAGGACTGGTTCAGGAATTGGCTCCTGGAGTTCAACCCCACCAAGTGCAAAGTCATGAAGATTGGGGAAGGGCAAAGAAGACCGCATACGGAGTACAGTCTAGGGGGCCAGATACTACAAACCTCACCCAAGGAAAAAGATCTTGGGGTGAGTATAACACCAGGCACATCTCCTGAGGCGCACATCAACCAAATAACTGCTGCAGCAAACGGGCGCCTAGCAAACCTAAGAACAGCATTTCGACATCTTAATAAGAAATCGTTCAGAACCCTGTACACTGTGTACGTTAGGCCCATACTGGAGTACGCAGCACCAGTTTGGAACCCACACATAGCCACGCACATTAAGAAACTCGAGAAAGTGCAAAGTTTTGCAACACGACTAGTCCCGGAGCTAAGGGGTATGTCCTACGAGGAGAGGTTAAGGGAAATCGACTTGACGCCATTGGAAGACAGGAGAGTAAGGGGGGACATGATAACGACATATAAAATACTGAGAGGGATTGACAAGGTGGACAGAGACAGAATGTTCCAGAGATGGGACACAGCAACAAGGGGACACAGTTGGAAGTTGAAGACTCAGATGAATCACAGGGATGTTAGGAAGTATTTCTTCAGTCACAGAGTGGTCGGGAAGTGGAATAGTTTAGAAAGCGAAGTAGTGGAGGTAGGTTCCATACATAGCTTTAAGAAGAGGTATGATAAAGCTCATGGCGCAGGGAGAGTGACCCAGTAGAGGCCAGTGAAGAGGCGGGGCCAGGAGCTATGACTCGACCCCTGCAACCACAACTAGGTGAGTACAACTAGGTGAGTACACACACACACACATGGTAACTAATACACACACATGGTAACTAACACACACACACATGGTAACTAACACACACACACATGGTAACTAACACACACATACATAGTAACTAACTAACACACACATACACACACGCACAATCACACAACCACCAACGAGTACTGAAAAAAATAACGATATACATTTGCGAATAACGAAGCACACTGAAAAGTAACGATATTACTGACAAATAACAATATATATTAACAATATGCATTAAGAGACAACTATACACGCTGACACTGATATAAACTGATAAATAACGATATACACAGACAAACTCCACGAAGCAAGCAGCAGGTGGTGTGGGCAGCAGGTGGTGTGGGCAGCAGGTGGTGTGGGCAGTAGGTGGCTTGGGCAGCAATTGGTGCGGGCATCACATGGCATGAGCAGTAGATGGTGCAGGCAGCAGGTGGCGTCTGCAGCAGTTGGCGTGGGCAGCAGGTGGCTTGGGCAGCAGGTGGCATTGGCAGCTGGTGGTGCAAGCAACAGGTAGCGTGGACACCAGGTGGCGTAGCCAGCAGGTGGTCTAGACAGCAATTCTCGTAGACAGCAGGTGGCATGAGCAGCAGGTGGCGTGGGCAGCAGATAGCATGGGCAGCAGTTGACGTTTGCAACTGCTTGCGTAGGCAGCAGGTGGCGTGGGCAGCAGGTAGCGTTGGCAGCTGGTGGCGGTAGCAGTAAGTTGGTTGGGCAGTAGGCAGCAGGTGGCGTGGGCAGCAGGTGGCGTGGGCAGCAGGTGGCGTGGGCAGCAGGTGGCGTGGGCAGCAGGTGGCGTGGGCAGCAAGTTGCGTGGGCAGTAGGCGGCGTGGGCAGCAGGTGGCGTGGGCAGCAGGTGGCGTGGGCAGCAGGTGGCGTGGACAGCAGGTGGCGTGGGCAGCAGGTGGCGTGGGCAGCAAGTTGCGTGGGCAGTAGGCGGCGTGGGCAGCAGGTGGCGTGGGCAGCAAGTTGCATGGACAGCAGGTGGCGTGGATAGCAGGTGGCGTGGACAGCAGGTGGCGTGGGCAGCAGGTGGCGTGAGCAGCAGGTGGCGTGGGCAGCAGGTGGCATGGACAGCAGGTGGCGTGAGCAGCAGGTGGCGTGAACAGCAGGTGGCGTGGGCAGCAGGTGGCTATGAGGAAGCCACCTAAGTGGAGATCGTCTGATATTCATTGAACGTTTCCTTAGTGAGGTGGCAGTACTGAAATGAACGTGTGTGTGTGTGTGTGTGTGTGTGTGTGTGTGTGTGTGTGTGTGTGTGTGTGTGTGTGTGTGTCACACTAGAACATTATGTCGTAACATGCTAGTGTTCACCAGTGTAATGTTCATTACGACACTTCTGAACAGCTTCAGTCTTTCAGGGTGAAGTGTCTCATAGAAATCGTAATGCCTCTTGTGTTTATTATGTGTAGGTGCCAACCTCTCTAATTACTAACATACGGTAATTCATAAACTTGGAATTGCTGGACTCTGATGACTGTGTATATATATAGTATATAATATAATGGGATGAGCTAGAGTGAGCTATGTATAAATCTCATTTTATTATTATTCATATCTGGAATAATATGATACTTGTATAATAATTCATGTGTACAGAAATTATTATTATTAATATAGAGAATTACTTCTCTTTTATTATGCTATCTAATTAATATTTTGAAATGTCAGGAATTGAATGTAGATTCTTGTACGTATTAAAGTTATATGGCTTCAAGTACAAGGCAACAAGTAGTTAAAGTGCCTGTGGAAATGGGTTATGTTCTATTGATTGAGCTTGTGTGGGACTCCTCCTCTCTTGCTTCTCGTAGATGGCAAACAGACAAAAAACATACTAGGAGTACAAGTACATTTTACACCTGGTTGGCTCACATATACAATGTTGACACTTTTATTTTTGGGTTAGTTTCATCATTGTCCCTTTTTGTAAACATAGTTGTAAGTCCACATGGAATGAACTTAAATATCTTCAACTGGAGGACTTGTGATAGTCGTCGAGGCTGGCGATATTCTCTCATGGTTTCCATTGTTAGGTTGATACTTTATGTATCCATGAGGGGCACCTCTAAGTGGCTGCCTGTTATTTTCTTCCTCCAACTTTTCTTTATTTTTTCGCTCATAATATGAGGCCTCATGCCAGCGGCTGCAAAATTTCAAAGCCGAGATTCTAGGAACCAAAGTTGTAGGACCGGTTCCCAGATTCCTGGAATGGCTCCAATAATTTTCATAACAATTGAAGACTTAGCTTCAAATGTTAAAAAAAAAAAAAATCTTAATTCCACTGCAGTGGAGGGCGAAGTTCAAGTGTGTGGGTACACATCAGCAATTTTTTATTATAAAAATAGTGAGAAATTTTGATTTCCATTTAATCACTTTCAATATATTTAAATCTACCTCGTTCGATCGGTTTCAAACACTTTTAAGCGTTGGTATATTTTATTGAATTTAAATTTGTGCATTTTCCACGTTCATAGGATTTTTTTTATCAAATTGAACGTTCTTAAAAAATACAAAATTAATTGCTTATTTTCTTAAAGGAATGTAAAGAATTTTAAACAGAACAGATTAAAAAATATATATTTTTTATAAATATTGAAGACTCGCGCTTTTATATATATATATATATATATATATATATATATATATATATATATATATATATATATATATATATATATACTATATTTAATTTTCACAAATTTAGTGAACCCTTGAATACTGTACGACGTAATGCCTGAGCCTTATTCAATCGACATAAAATTTGAACCCTGGTCAAATGACTGCTTAGTTTAATATAGAAAGTTCCTGGAAACGTTTTTCCTCAGATAACTTAAGAAAGGCCGTTTTGACCGACTTCAGAGTTTCAACTCTGGTCTATCCTTCATTGCCTAAGGTCGGTGTTGTTGAAGTGCATAGTTGACATTTTGCCAATTTTAATCTAGAAATGGTATATTATAATTTTATATTGTTGCATTATATTTACTTGTTGCTGATGCAACTTTTTTCCTAGATGTAATCCGAATGCCTCGCATGTTACACGAACTATATTACACAAACTAGCTTAGCTTTTTTTTCCTGATTAATATAAATCTTTAATAGCTGATTCTTCCAATAAAATAGACGAAACATTTTTTTTTTATTCTGGGTAGGTTTAAATTTTGTTGGATTCTGTGCATTAACTGGAGAATCCATATTCTGACCAGCTTTTAACTCTTAGTGCTGGTGTCAGACTGGGCCGCGGGGTCGTTGACCCCCGAAACCCTCTCCAGGTATACGTGTTTCTCAGAGAAATCTTCGACTTCATTTTTACCTTATGTAACTTTTAATGTGCCAGTTTTATTAAATCAATTCATTGCTGTGAAATGACCTGGAGAATGTCTCTTCTGATCTGAAATATGTCAGCGCTTGATTTTACTGAGTCAGCATAGGTTAAATCGGCATAAAGTACCTTTGTGTGCCTATAACATCTCTGAAATCTCAAGAACGTTGTAAAATATTATATATTATGAAACTAAAGCTTGTATAAAGTTTGCCTACAAACATAGTAACTTAAACCTTAAACGCTGGTCAGCCTTAGATGAAACTTTGAATTGATATTGTTCTGTGTAGGTCCCAATGTGTCTATATTCATGGAAGAAACTGGGAAAACTAAATACAGGTTTTCATGCGAAATTTCTGAGATATGATAACTGAGCTGTTTTATACCGAATGTACCAGTACACAAATAACCCGCACATTAGACAGAGAATCTTATCACGACGTTTCGACCCGAATTGGACCATTTACATGCCATTTAAATGGTCAGAGTCGGACCGAATTGGATCCGACTTGGACCATTTGTGTATTGTTCCAGTCATCGGCTGGATTTCAAAGCTGGTGCTTCTCAGTGTAAGGTTAGATTTAGAGTGAATATTCCCCAATTTGTCCTAATTTGCCATTTTTATTGAAGAAACTGGGATAGTAATCTCCGTATGATGAGCTGTGAGTATCTCTTCTGGTGCACTTCGAATCTTCAGTGCTAATATTTAACTTCATTAGAAACTTATGCCGCATTCTGCACTATTTCTTTTGCGTATTTTGTCATATAAAAGTACTTGGGTCATGCAATACTGGCTTACCTTTCTTGGATTGGGCAGCGATCGAAAAATTGAGAGTGGGTCTTAGTCCATGGTATTAGTCAGGTGAAAATTTCAAAAGTTCTAACATGGCCTTATAGGCCATTTTGGGAATGCTAAACTAAAGAATGGCTGTTTAGAGTCCAAAATCGGCGCCCTAAGCACATTAGTGATAATAACTCTAAGTCGATAAGTATATTTAGCCTGTTTAATTTTACTTCCATTAGGCATAGAGGAAAACACAAAATTTACAGAGCTCATAAATACTAAAAATACTACGAAAACAAATAGTACAAAATTAAAAATACATTAGGATTTTTTTCAGAAACACAATAGTTCTCAAATAGTTGAACGAGAAGAGCTCAAGCCAACACAAAATCATCGTGAATATTAAATGCATTTAAAACATTACTGTCATCATGCTTGATTACTGAATACTGTTAAAGTTATCTACATTTTAATCACTCTGCATTATAAAGCTTTCATTTATTATGTTATTGTCATCCATAATAATTCACTGCAGGAAGGCTATTGAGAGTCATGCAGCTCGCAGGTTTATTATTTTACACTGCAGCTCCTCGGTAAAACATGGCACTGATATTCAGTGGTCTAAAATAATTTGTATTTTCGGCACTTATATTGTAACGTCATGCAACCTGTGTTGCACTGCATGTCAGTATTTCGATGCAGGTGACTGTGACTGCACTATGGTTCACTAGGACTAAGGTGTATTTTTCATCTGAGACAATGACTTTCTTTGTGTTGTCTTAGTGTCGCAGCCTGTCAGAGGTTGTGACCGGCTCTCTTATAGAAATGAACTTGTATTTATTGTACGTGCCTGTTACATCCAGAGCTCATGAAAACTCTTGAGCATGCACATTGAAAATAGGAGCATGCCTGTGTTCCTGACCATGTCAATAATAGTTTCGGCTTTCCTATATATTGCATGGAGAACCAAGCAGTTATCCGCTTCTTCGAGTGTGGCTTCCAGCATGTCCAAGAACAGGGACTGATTGTTACTTTTAACTTCACAGTGGTCTGTAAAACTGCCACTAATAATGATAGTCTTGTAAGGCCTTTTTTAACACTTCTTCGAAGAGAAATAAAGCCAAGTCTGTCTTGTTTTTTGATGGATGAGAGGTTTGTCCAGTTGACTGTTAGGGATACGACGCTATTTTCAATAATGTTGGTCCTTCTTTTGCTCGTTGCAGTCTTAATTCATTCATCTCTATACCAATCAAGCAATCTGTAAACCTTGTAAAAGAACAACAAAATTGTCTGCCCTGTCTCCAAACGTCTTGTATTTTGGTGGCTTATACATAATTATCACTAATGCTTGATAATCTATAAAGAGAGAAGATATGTCCTGCAGACTCTAAAGGATCCAGTTGTCTCAAAAAGTTAAATTAACATTGGCATTAGCGCATGCTAAAGAACAACAGTAAGGTCAACTTTTCTGCCACCAGCGTGAGCATCAAACAGAAGCTTTAAATTGTGGGAATGTGAAGTTTTGGAAGGTAGGTCAGTGCCCTTCACAGGTTTCCCTTCCTTTATAAACGCCAAAATAGGTTCAATAGTTTCTTCTGACAAAGAACCCATAGGAAGCATTGTGCTAGCTTCAGTTGTAAAGTAGGTTGAGACATTGATAGTTACCAAAGTAAGATAAAATGAATATAGGTTATAGGTATCCTGAAGGAAAGAAACTTGAGTAGAAACAGGAGACAAAGCAACAGTTCCTGGAAGCAGTAGGAGATGCGCAGGAGGAAGTACGGGATGAAGGTTTATCCAGGATAGATTGAATAGATGAAGAAACAGAAGTGAGAAGACGACGAAGAAGGAAAAATAGAAGACTAGGCAGAAACGTCAGAGGCAAATAATACATAAAGGTTGGAGACAGAGGTGACTGTGGTAGCGGGTACTACAAAGGTTTAAGGACTCTGAGTAACTGTAAAGAAAGAAAGCAGTGGGAGTCTCCCTTAAAGGCGGAGGTGAGAACCTTTCGTATCATAAAAGAAGCCCTTATCTCCTTAAGACAACGAAGTTCTCGTTCTCGTAAGAAAACAGGGCAGCATCGAGGTCACTAGGTCAGCTGCAGGATTCATTGTTATGGTCAGTTGCACCGCAGACTGATCATTCTACCAGTGATCTATAATACTTGGAGGGGCGGCCAAAGCGCCAGCAATTTCTGCACTGTTGTGGTGTAGGCATCAGGTCCCATACTGGCAAACAGTGTCCTGCTATATATATCGAGATTGGAAGCTCTCGGCAGTCAAAGGTCAATTTGGCTATATTACAAGAATAGCATCTCCGGCCGCATCTAGGAAAGATTATGTTTCTACTTTGAAAACCCGTAGAATTTATAGCTCAAGTTACCCGAGAATATCTGAATCACATTATGTAAAGTCTTGATATGGTATGCAGAATAAGGACAGTACTGCAGCTAAAACTGAGAGACGAATGTCTGAGAATTTTGACAGTGTCGTCGTATCGTCAGTATTATGATGGGAAATGTATGGAAGGATACGCTTTGTTCAGCATGCTTCAAGAGTGTTTTGCTAATACTATGGTCGGAGAGATGGTTTGTAGGTATCGTTGACTGAAGAGAAAGGAATTTTGTCCTTGAAATACTGACTGGAGAAGAGATTTTCGAGCAGATTGTTTCTGAGAAGAGTGAGAAGTGGCAGGAACAGTGTCAGCAGCATCAATTATAAGTCGATGTCACTTGGGTGAGAGTATCGAGCCGATCTGCCCTGTGAGGTGAGACGATCCGAAAATTGATGCAACGAAGGAGGAAGGGAAGCAGGGAAGAGAAGCCTGAATTATGGCAAAGGTCGAGCGAGGTTAGAGGCATCAAAAGGGTCGGTTGAAGTTCCAACACCGGAGTCAGGCAACGAGGTGTTGCCCGAAGGCAGTAACGGGTTCATGGAAAGGTCAGTGGGTGTGCCGGAGATATTTAAGAACGACCCTGAGGAAAGAAGAGGCCCTTAGTTTTCTTGTATAAAGAAGGGGAAAAGAGATGCAGTTCTGAGGAGAAGCCGAGATCCCTCAGTTGGGCAGGTAGTGATAATGCTGCATGGAACTTTTTCCCTACCCTGCCCTTCATGCCAATAAACCGGCAATCCAGGATAGCAAACTCACATCCACCGAGCCACCTGGGAAGACAAAAGAGGGAGCGGTCGCGGGTTTCCGGTCTCCTGGAACGGACAGGCAGCCTCACTTTGAGGACTAAACCAAACAAGCCCTCCAGAACTCCGGAGGGCAAATCTGCACATCCTTAGATAATCCAGATTTCATTCACGACCTCAACGAAATAGGACGGACAACAATCTCCTTTTAATCAATATAGGAGCTGTAATTTGCAAGGGAAAGCCCCCAAAAGGACGAATGGGTAGGAAAGAAAGGAAAGAGAAGGGAGGGGCTGAGGAAAGGAGGGGTGGGAGCAGTTAAATTTGGTCTGAGGAAGGAGATAAAAGGTCCACTAATTCCTTGGGTCAAGAGCCTCTTCACAACGTCAAGGAATCCCTTTTGAATAGAATTTAACAGTAAATACCACGAACCGAGGAACATGATTTAGTCTATATGATATTCCAAAATTTTAGATGAGGGTGTGCGGTGCCTCTTGAAGGAAATCACGTTGAGTGACACAACATTTCAAGGGTGTCCAGTAGCTGGATTGCAGCTGAGCACAAAAGTTAATCATATTTACAACTCTCTTCATCAGTAATGGTGACGGCAAGAGTGTTGCTTACTCTAATTCATGGTAATTATATTATTTATGAGGAAGAGCTAAGACCGTAAGTGTCATATGAAACTTTAGGTAGATATAATCAGGTTTAATTCTTCGTCGACACGAGACATGAGAGGAGCCTTTGATACTGAAGCCTGTGGTAGTGGTAGTGGTAGTGGGAATCACAAGTGGACGCGCCTACTAGTAAAAGTAACTCAGGTTTGAAGTGGTATGATGCATAACTAGAACGTTTTAGCGTGATCAAGTAGGTCTATGCTAGAACCTTACGGGACTGACCACTCATACTGTGCATCAAGCACTTCAAACCTCACCTACTAGCGGACCCATCCATACATGACCACTATTACTTTTGCTTCATCGCTCTACTTCTATCTCACTGACTCCACTATAAATGGCTCCCCTCTCTCTCTCTCTCTCTCAAACATCTATATTAGACTGATAATTCCCCTGGTGGGCGAAAAGTCTCTCAAATAAAGATATGCAGGTGTCGTAAGTCGGGTTTTGGGGCAGGGTTTTCCGCCAGGCAATTTACCTTGTCCATGCTGGCAGTGAGGCGCTTGATGAACGCAGAACTGATGTGTAAAATACCAGAGAAAGTTTAGCAGGAGAGAAGCCAGAGCAGGTCATGGAGAGGAAGGTGTTACCAAGGTGAAGGCTACCTGCTCAGTGAGAGTTAACTCAGGGTAGCTGCTTCTTCTGCCTCTGCTGCTGCTGTTACTGCCTCTGCTGCTGCTGCTGCTGCTGCAACTGCTGCTGTTGCTACTGCTGTTTTTGTTCATGGATGGTGAGGCTTAGATAGGAATGTGACTGGTACTGTGAACAAGGTTACAGTTACCCATCACGAGTCTTGATTATGATGGTATGAATATAACCCAGATATTCCATATGGTTCTGTGTCACTAGTTAATAGACCAACTCGGACCGAAACGTCGCTATAGTCTTCGGTCGTCAATGTGGAGGTTATTTGTGTATTGTTCCTTTCTATTTTTGTCTGATTGTCTTGATTTATTTTTGTCCTATTGTCTTGATTTATTTTTGTCTGATTATCTTGATTTATTTATGTCTGATTGTCTTGATTTATTTATGCCTGATTGTCTTGATTTATTATTATTGTTAAAATTATTTTATTTACTGGGAAGCGTTACACCCGAAAGGGTTCTACATGGTTTTTCAGCTAGTAATTAATAGTTGTTCTTCCCGTGAGCCTGCAAGAACCATTATGCTAGTGAAGAGTTCTTGATCCTAGGATTATGAGCTTCCCTTCCCCTCCCCCCCGGAACAAATCTCAATGCTTCCCACTCTTCCCAAGGTGCTCCATGACCCATGAGGGTTTAGAGAGCTTTTCTATGAATGTAATAACGTGTATCCCAGAAACGTTTGGTCGCTTCCGACTGAATGAGTCAGTGGGTGAGTGAAGGAGGGGTGAGGCAGCTTAGTGAGGGGATGAGTAAAGAAGAGGGGTAATGGAGCTGGGTGAGAGCTTTTCTTCATTAAGACGGTAAGAAATCAATCTGAAGGATCGTGAGAACGCGCCCAGGCGTTGTTTCTATCAAAAGTTGGGGCATTTAGATCTCTTGTAATCCCTCCCTCCCTCCTTCCCTCCATCCCTCCTTCCCTCCATCCCTCCTTCCTTCCCTCCCTCCACCAGCTCTCTTTCTCTTCGTTCAAGTCCATCTCCCCCTGTTCTCTGTCCCTGTCAAACTTCTCCGTCTTTCCCTCGTTTCACCGTCTATCTCTCCCTCTCCATTACAGCCAGTGTGATTTTATTTCCTTCGTATGTCATCTTTCTCTCCATCTCTCTCTCTCTCTCTCTCTCTCTCTCTCTCTCTCTCTCTCTCTCTCTCTCTCTCTCTCTCTCTCTCTCTCTCTCTCTCTCTCTCTCTCTCTCTCTCTCTCTCTCTCTCACACACACATACACAATATATGTCAGCTGGATATCCTTCCAGTTGGCTAGTTCAGGATAACTCAGAGGATGCTTGTTAACTCTTGGTAAGTAAAGCCTGGCCAATTAGTCTCTAGACTACTGGGAGACTCACAACGTGGCCACACTAGTTACAAGATCAGTACAACGTGGCCACACTAGTTACAAGATCAGTAAATCAGTTTTCTCATCGAGGAACTTTCTTTTTAGAAAAGTTTGGTCCGTCACCAATATTCTGTTTCCTATTCTATACGAGAATTACATTGTGAGAAAAGAAGTTAACTGTTCAGAGTTTTCAACCTGAGCTGGGTGACTGCAGTTGAGAAATGAAGAGTATGTTATATTTTATCCTGCGTATGTCACACATCCGTATATGTATACATTCCCGACCAGCAAACCAGATGCTATAAGTATAACAAGCGGGGCCCCCTTGCTATGTTAGAACCTTGGTTCAACCCAGCCAATCACAAGGAAGCCTGCCAAAGTTCTGAAGCGATAGATACTCATGGAGCAACACTGGCAGACATTTCTCAAGTCTGGTCGCTCACAGTTCTCACTGTGTCTCTTGCCTGCAAAACTTTCTATGTAAATATTGTTTATATATTGTACATGTTGCCAATAAATGCTCGCGTTATACTACATTTGTGTCTATTTTTCCATCGTGTCGGTATTTTATACCATTTATCTCCATCGACAGTCTGTTTACTGTTCACCAGTTTGTCAACGCCGTAGGGAAGATTAATTTTCTTACAATTTGTGGATCCTGGGGAGGAAGATGATGGGTGGGGAAGGAAATACTCAAGATATAATACAAAGTGCTTGAAATTTTCCTGCTTTTAATCGAGCCCCCTTTCAAAAACATTTCCCCAAAGCAACATATTTGCCTATTTTTCTCGCCATGACTTTGATTACTGCTACTCCCTTACCCCTCCCCTCCTCTCTCCCTACCGCTCTCCCTTTCCATTGGCCCAATAACCTTTTCTTATTTTCAGATTTGGCAATTTTGGATGGGGGTTGTGAAATTTTTTAAGAGGATGGTGAAGGGGGGGAGATTTACTGGTATCCATTATTTTCTGCTTCCTGTGGTTCTGTTGCAGCGTCGTTGATAGAGTGCTCGAGGCTCGTTGCTCTCTGTTAGCCTGCCTTTGTTTCCCCTACGATTACTTTCCTTTGTCTCTGATTTAACCTCCATTCTCTGGCTGCCTACCATTCCATCCACATTTTATCTCCGAGAAACCTCTTGGACCTTTCGTTGATCCAAGAAGACTTTTTCTCTTATTCTAATACACTATCTCTCATTAGCACAAATAGTATGAATACTTTGCCCAACGCAAGTCTCCAGATCCTCATAAAATTTACATCTTATGTCTTCTGTTTCTCTCTCCCTCTTGTGTTAGTGAAGGTGGTAGTTTATAGTTGTATGTGGTGGTAGTGGTAGTTTATAATTGTATGTGTTGGTCGTGGTGGTGTTAGTACTTTATAGTTGTATGTGGTGGTCGTGGTAGTGGTATGTGGTGGTCATGATGGTGGTGGTAGTGATTATGAACAACATGGAATACAGGGTTAAATACACCCACATCTTGCACAAAACAGAACTTAGCAAGTGCTTCCGCTCTTCTGTGTTAGATGACTTCACTCCAAACTGTGCCTTCTGTTGTAACACCCACGCAATAACCTTCCTTCCCCACAGATCCACTGACTGCAAGAACGTTGTTGGCATAACCTCTGTTATTATACTTTTTATTCTCTGGACTTCTCTAACTCACAGTATTATCCGTTTCGCCTTTCCAAATTCGCTTGTCCACATCTAGATCGTTTTCTCATGGTAAATATGTGTGTGTCGCCACAGTTTGCATTTTTTTTTGTTGTGTGTGTTTACATATTTTCTCGCCCTATCTCCCATCCCATAAAAACTTAGCTGTCCACCCATTTACTTACTGTCCTGCCTTTGCACATCCACGATAATAATACCACCACCTTCCGATTTCCTTATCCCACTGTATTCTAACTTTAGTACTTGATGTTCACAGTACACTTTAATTACCGACCAACACTCTGGTAATCATCTACAGAAAAAAAGAAAGTTATTTTTTCTAACTCTTACCAATAAAACTATGCAAGTTTTTAACCTGTGTCGAGGTGTTGCGGTATTGTGAAACCGTAAGTATTGCATTGTACTGGTCGACTGATAGAGGTCACCTCCAGGTCCTTCATTAATAGATGCCAGAAAGAGAAAATTCCACGTCTGTATTTTAAACAGTAATAGATATTACTAATATAGCAATTAGCGACTAACTTAGAAATATATCGTTCAAATGTACACACAGCACCACTACCATTAACCACATTCAACACTTCCTCTTATCGGAACCTGTCTTACACTTAGCATACACCACGTATATATTGGTTATAGGGGTATGATCATCTCTGGCTGTCACACGGGCAAGAGAGACACAGACGAAGGATGTGAAAAGATTAAGCCAATTAACAAGGTCTGAAAATATATTTCTTGTCACACCAAAAAGAGATTATCTTTATATCTCAATCAAATTTAATTGGGAAGTAACATCTGTGGAAATGTTTTTAGCCCGAGTCTGAACAATCACACTGTTCATGGAATCAAAACACAAGACAACATGTTGGTGCCATATAAGCAGCATTATCATTCAATAAATGGCATACAATATCGACAGGTAGATTAAAAAACACATTCACTGCAGGATGACAAAGACACCAGAGACAGTTGTGGAGGTGCAGATGAAATTTTTCAGATCCTCAGCCTTGGTATTAAAAAAAGAGGAAATTACCTGATATTTAGTCTCTCAGTCTTGACCAGTCTGAAGTAGAGGCATATAGATGGAACCGGAGCTAGAAGTGAAGTGGGGCTGTTGGAGATGGTATCACAGGAGGCAGGGCCTATTGCCAGGCCTACTGGCTCATCCTAAGTTGAATCCCTCTCAGATCTTTTGCCCACACACATTGGGCTTTATCAACTCAGCAGTAATGGTTAAATTACCAGGAAAATGGTAGGTAAATGGACACAGATGCAACTATTGTGACATTTTACTGTGGTAGAGTTTCTCTCTCTGCTTGACACCTTAAGCTCCTGGAGAGCGAAACGTTACCTCAATAAAATGTCACCTTAGTTGCATCTGTGTCCATTTACTTAACATTCCGTCAAGTATTAAACAGATCCTCTTTCCTCACCACACTCAGTCAACCCTCCCCCCACCAGTCAACCCTCCCCCACCAGTCAACCTCCCCACCAGTCAACCCTCCCCACCAGTCAACCCTCCCCCACCAGTGAACCCTCTCCCCACCAGTCAACCCTCCCCCACCAGTCAACCCTCCCCACCAGTCAACCCTCCCCACCAGTCAACCCTCCCCACCAGTCAACCCTCCCCACCAGTCAACCCTCCCACAGTCAACCTCCCCACCAGTCAACCCTACCCCACCAGTCAACCCTCCCCACCAGTCAACCCTCCCCCACCTAGCAACCCTCCCCCACCTGCCAACCCTCCCCCACCTGTTTACCCCTCCTCCTCCCTCCAAACCCAAACTCCCATCCTATCCCTTTCGTCATTTTGCCATCCACTATCCACCTCCTCACCCACTATCCACCTCCTCACCCACTATCCACCTCCTCACCCACTATCCACCTCCTCACCCACTATCCACCTCCTCACCCACTATCCACCTCCTCACCCACTATCCACCTCCTCACCCATTATCCACCTCCTCACCCACTATCCACCTCCTCACCCATTATCCACCTCCTCACCCACTATCCACCTCACCCACTATCCACCTCCTCACCCACTATCCACCTCCTCACCCACTATCCACCTCACCCACTATCCACCTCCTCACCCACTATCCGCCTCCTCACCCATTATCCACCTCCTCACCCACTATCCACCTCACCCACTATCCACCTCCTCACCCACTATCCGCCTCCTCATCCACTATCCACCCCATCACCCACTATCCACCCTCTCATCAACTATCCATCTCCTCAACCACTATTCACCTCACCCACTATCCACCTCCTCACTCACTATCCACCTCCTAATCCACTATCCACCCCCTCAAACACTATCCACCTCCTCACTCACTATCCACTTCCTCACTCACTATCCACCTCCTCACCCACTATCCACTTCCTCACTCACTATCCACCTCCTCACCCACTATCCACCTCCTCACCCACTATCCATCTCACCCACTATCCACCTCCTCATCAACTATCCACTTCCTCACTCACTATCCACCTCCTCACCCACTATCCACCTCACCCACTATCCACCTCCTCACTATCCACTTCCTCACTATCCACCTCCTCACCCACTATCCACCTCACCCACTATCCACCTCCTCACTATCCACTTCCTCACTATCCACTTCCTCACTATCCACTTCCTCACTATCCACCTCCTCACTATCCACTTCCTCTCTCTGGGAGTTTCTAACCATAGTACAAACAATAATACTCACACTAAATATCTGAAGAGAACTTCGACTATATTCATCGCAACACAACTCACCTGGGAAGAAAATAATCCAACATTAAAATAACTGAAAAAGAGGAATGATTTGAAATATTGTTAATATACATCAGCTGTCTGAAAGGGATTGATTGGTCTGTAGTTATTGGAATGAAATTTGCAATTCGCACGAAATTCAACTATAAAATAATATTTTTTCACAATATATACTTAACACTCTTAATTAATATTGTTCTACTTATCTACATAATGGATTGGTCCATTTTTTTTTTCGTACCAGTTACTCGAACTTATATTCCGATAAGTAAAACTTGGCAACAAATGTGATATTAAGACAAAGTTGAGAATCAACTTTTATATACAGATTATGTTGTTCTCTTTATAGAAGCTGAGAAAGTTCTATAAGGAGTATAAAGCTCTGAGTTATTGTGTGTCAAGACATACATAAAGCAAGGTGATGCTTGCAACATCTGGGGGATGGTGCAAATGTGTTGCTAAGACATTTATTGCAATATTTCTCACCAGTGGTGAACGAACATCAGGGAAGAACCCAGGGTAGAGTAACCAGGGGGGGGGACATAACACTTCCCTGGACATGTACATGTACTTGTAGAAATAAATATATTATTATTATTATTATTATTATTATTATTATTATTATTATTATATAGAAATGTTTGTTGTTGTGGCGGCCGTCTTGGTTGTCAGTTTGAGCTGGCATTTTCCTGCTCTTTTTATTCAATCCTCACTGGAAAAGTAGAATTTTATTTTCTGCGTGAATCATTGTAGGAGCTACATGCTGTCCTAACCAGTTTGTGGTAGACGTCAAACCGGTTTATAACTATCTTTACAAAAAGAAAGAAGAAGTGCCTTCCTATATCACTTGGTGGCTGCGTGTGATTTCACGACCACGAATGGTCGACTCGTAAATGCTTGGTGTTGTACCCCAGGAGGCAGACAAGCATGGAGGAAGGCACAGTTTATATGAGGAGGAGACCAAGGATGGGAGGGGACACAGGGAGGATAACAGAAGAGAGAGCTAGAGAGTGGAACATGCAGAAGACACAGCAGACCGTGAATAAACCTGTCCATCACCGAAAGTGTCTTGGCGGATATCCGGTCTTGCTTTATACTCTACGACAGCTCTCCTGTGTGTGTGTGTGTGTGTGTGTGTGTGTATGTTTGTGTGTGTGTGTGTGTGTGTGTGTACGTGTTTTGTACTCAGAGTTGTATTAGTGGGGTTCTATACACAGCTCATGACCTCGACTTTTGTTCTGGCTTCTCATAGATCTTCTGGTCTCCAGCCTCTGGACTAGACCGTACCTGGTCATAAAGCTGTCACTGGAGGGAATCTCAAAAACTTCCTCGTTTAGTTTATTCCACTTTTAATTCAATCTGAGAATGAAAAAGATATTTCTAATCTCCTACAGCTAATATGTTTTTTTCTTCGATCTATATCCCTATATTCCGGTTCTAATAATCCACAACAGCTGTCTTTCTGTCTGCATTATCAATTCCTCTCAATAAATATGACGGCATGATCGTGACCTCATTACTCTCCTAACTTTTAGATCTATCAGATTCAGATCTTTGAGTCAAACCGAGTATCGCATTCCTCCGGGCTCCGGGACGTGTCTTACTGCAAACCACTGAACCTTCTCTAGTTTTATCCACATCTTTTATCAAGCGGGAGGAATCCATGCTGGAACTGAATACTCCTTCTTGAATAAAACATATGTCGTATAGTTCTTCAATGATCGTTTAGGTACTTGATTATAAATATAAGATTATCCAGTCTTGCGCATGCTGCCAACTTTTATCAGTCTGTGTTTTCCTCCAGTGACATATTTGACAAGATTCTGATCCCAAGATCATTTTCTGATTTCCTATCTTTATTTCTGGTCATTATTACATTTCATTTACTTGGGTTGAAATCTAAGTCATTTATCTGGCCAGCTTTTGTTTAGGTCATCAAGGTCTTCCATTTGTATCTTTCTCATGAGTTTATCATCATCATCAAACACACTCATGCTTCACACCCGTCAGTTACTTCGGTTACATATGTCTAAAACTATATAGGCCTTAGTACTGACCCTTGCGGTATTCCACTTGTTACCCTAGCCCATTGTGATTCATTCTCCTTATTATTCACTGGGTCCGTCTCTCAGGTACTTCTTGATCCACTTGAGTATTTGTCTCATTATTCTTGCATCTTCCTCCAGCTTCTGATATTACCAACCCTGGCATTCCTATTTCATCTCCCTCACTGGTTGCATAAAAACAAGTGGTTTTTTAAGACGTGAATACCTAAGCTGAATCCATGTAGTATTATCATTCTTTCTCTAGGTGTTGCAACAACCTTCTCTTTGCTTTTTTTCCAGAAAATATGTGAATATCAGTGAATCTGGCCTTGTGTTTAGGACGACCTGTCTGTTTCCTTTCTTCAATGTTTGGCCACACATGCCTTATTCTCCATAATGTTTGATTTCTAAGTTATCTTGTTGGGTTTTACTCTCGTCTTGCACTCATATTTCCTTTTACTGCATTTTAAATACTTCCTTAACCATTTCTTAAGTTCCTCACATACTTCTTTATCATTCCGGTAAGATCTCCTCCCTCCTTTTCATTGTCATTTAACCTGGTCCCTAAAAGTCATTTCCCTGAAGTGATTGTAAAAATACTTTCGATTCTATTTTAGCCTTTGACAAGATATCAATTTAAAATTATTTTTCACGATTGTTTTTATTTTCTCATAATCGTTTCTGACTTTTCTGCTCATTTCTCTGTTGTTTTTTTTTTTTTGGTGCTTCCGGAGCTCTATATGCTTTCCATGTTCATTTAGATCACCTCTTTCCTTCTCTATATTCATGGTTGTACAAAGGTTACGTCTTTTGGCATCGATGAACTGGAATATTGCACTAGAAATGATTTCCAATAATCCGCTTTTCCAGTTACCTAGAGTGCATGGCGCAAAACTCCGGAAATTGGCCTGGATACGCATTTCGCAGGCGGTATCAGAATGGCAAAATGAATAAAATGTAATAATGAATAAAACGGTAATAATAATAACGGTAATTAAGGATTCGATTACATACCTTTATAAATATCCATTAGGACTTTTTATTGACCTAAGGAAAGCTTTCGACACAGTAAACCACGGCATCCTACTCCACAAACTTGACCACTATGGTATAAGAGGTCATGCACTTGCATATTTCAAATCCTACCTTACTAATAGGTATCAGTATGTCACCATTAAAGACAACCTCCTCAACACGACCACTTAATACTGAAGTACCACAGGGAAGTGTCCTTGGTCCCCTGCTCTTCCTCTTATACATCAATGATCTTCCCAGTGTATCACAACACCTGAAACCAATACTCTTTGCTGAGGACACAACTTATGTCATCTCCCACACAAATCTTGAAATGCTCGACACCATTGTTAACGACGAATTACTAAAAATATCTACATTGATGACAGCCAACAAACTTACATTCAACACTGATAGACTGATATTATGTTTGGTAAAAGAGCAGGTGATGCACAATTAAACATTAAGATCAACAACACTCCTATTGCTAAACATAATGAGGGCAAATTCCTGGGTCTTCACCTCGACAGTAATCTGAAATTCAGCCCCCATATCCAACACATAACAAAGAAAGTGTCCAAAACTGTGGGGATCCTCTCTAAGATACGTTACTATGTACCACAATCAGCCCTACTCACACTATACTATTCACTCATCTATCCCTACCTCACATATGCCATTTGTGCATGGGGATCAACAGCAGCAAGACACCTAAAACCAATAATAACCCAACAAAAAACCGCAGTAAGATTATCACGCAATCCAACGCTAGGCAACAACCCCCACTCTTCAAAGACCTAAACCTACTCACTGTTCAGAACATCCATACTTACTACTCTGCTATCTACATTTATAGAACCATAAATTCCAACTTTAACCCTGAGCTAAAACTCTTTCTAGACAGTTGTGACAGGACCCATAGACATAATACCAGACACAAACATCTCTTTGACATTCCCCGTGTCCGACTAAATCTATACAAAAATTCAATGAACATAAAAGAGCCTAAAATCTGGAACTCCCTGCCTGAAAATTCTAGAACTGCAGATACAACCTCTATTTTCAAAAGCACCGTTAAAAAACATCTTATCTCACTTACCGGTAGCTAACCACATGAAAACTACTTTATCTTGCACATATCCACAACAAAATTACACTTATTGATATCTGTGATTCCCCCTTAATTTTGCACATGACTGTAACCAAGATTCTAATACAACTATTGCTTCATAATTCTTAAGCTAGTCATAAGTTTGCCTAAGACACTCCAGTATAGAAACTGTATCATGCCAACACGTCACCATTTACATTAATATATAAACTAATTGTTAAATTCTTTAATTTTTATACTACCTCAATTTTGTAAATCTAGTTAATCACTACATTTACCTAACCTTAATACCAGTATAATCATTGTATAGAGTAAGTTTGCCTGATTTACTCCAATATTGGAGCAAACCTAGTATTAAGTCTGCCCGAAATGTCTAGCATGCCCAGGCATGCTAGTTATGCTAATGGCCATCTTTGTAATTATAGTCCTTAGTCCTTAAAATATAAAACACACATTGTAATTTTTACAGAGAAATATATCAATTTGAATTTGAATTTGAAATGTTTTATATGTGAGTTCCGACAATGGTTAATTATTCCTTAAATGCAGTTCTAGACGAGCAACAAGTCGGCAACCTCAAAATGTGCTTAGGCCGATGCAAGACAGGCTTGCCCCAACACACATGCGCCATCAACAACCAATGGTGCGTCCACACTTGAATTTTCTCCAGCAAGCTCCCTCAGCCGATGGCATCGTAATCCACCAAACCCTTCACGTATCATCACACATACGGATGCTACTAGCATGTCCTGCTTGGTATGCAGCACGAAGAGGTGTTGTCGAAGCGTCGCTTGTGTTCGTGAGACACGAGTCACCTGATTTTATTTACAATGACGACTGTGCTGCAGCGATCATAAATTAAGATTACGAATGGTTAAAAACTGGCAAGGCCTCTACAACACCGGAATGGAACGCTTCCTTACGCAGCTAGTGCTAATGCTACCGATAACTGATATGGTATCACATGTAATGGCATGAAAGTAGCAGTGCTTAGCATCTATATCTCTGAGCGAGGAAACCGCATCTAAGTAACGGAAATGCCTCGCAATGCTCATGCTTATTCTCGGAGAATCTCAGCTGATCTTGTTAACGAAATGAAGAGCCAGGAAAAGAACATCTGTGTTAACTGCCCCGATGTGGATAGGTTAGCAGTCAATAAGTACACTATCGCCAGCGTTTAGTATCATCCTGGTATCCACCTCCTTGTGGTTTCATGATGACAGTCAATTAGCGTTTACATGAATTCTAAACCGGACGTTATTTCCATCGCATAAGTCTGAATTGGTTTCAAACTTTTTTAGCCACGTACCTTCTTCCAAACTAAGAAGGGGTCCGCGCACTTTCACCTTTATCACACAAACATAATATATTAATAACCACATGCATTATGACGCACATCAATCACTTTTGTTATATAAATGTTATGAGTTAGTAGGTGCAGTAAATAATATCAATGCAAAATTCCAACAGCGATCGCCATGAAATGTTACGAATTTGAAGAATAGCTTAAAATAATGAGAAGAATGAAAAAAAATGATAATATTATTGGTGTGTTGCTGCCTACCTATCAATGTGATGAATGAACCAACATTCCAGCAGAAAGATTAGATCAAGGAGAACATTTTCATTCTTGTATCTTTCTCAGCATCTGTCCTCTCGGGTTACGTTGTCTTCACTGCTGCTAGTGCAGAAAAATTGACTTCGAATAATTATGTCAAGGCAAAACAGAAAAATAAATGTTTGCCAGGCATGCGGGTTTGTTTACCCTGTCGTCCTCATGGGTAGCTCGAAGACATGTAAATCGGGATGTCCACAAACAATTGCTGAGCGTCGTATCTCAGTTCAAAAATCCTTGTCAGTGCTTTTTGCCACGTAACAACCATCACTCTTCAGTGTGCAGGAAATGTTTTGTTGGCCACTGTTTCGTTGCAGAGAAATATAAAAATCTTTTGATTTACCAGATGAACTTCGGTGAAATTCACCATTTTCATCTAATCATTATTAATCACCGACGAAGCTCATCTGGCATATTTTTTTCAGCTCTCTAGGGAACGCAGACAACTGAAGGATCTACTTTTCTGATGTCAGGTATAAAAGCCTTTGATATTTCCGTGCCAATGACATCGTTCCATCGGTTCACATTCCCACACGCGCGCCCTCATGTGTGCCCACATGCGTGCCCTCATGGTGCCCACATGCGTGCCCTCATGCGTGCCCACATGCGTGCCCTCATGCGTGCCCACATGCGTGCCCTCATGCGTGCCCACATGCGTGCCCTCATGCGTGCCCACATGCGTGCCCTCATGCGCATGTCAATAAAATTAAGGTTTTCTTCGTCTGTTGTGACCAGCGGCCGACAAAACTGGGTTTTGTTAATTTGCAATGAGTATAACTCGAGCTTTTTTTTTTACTATTGATTAAATAGCGGTGAATATATTCTGTCATGGTATCACTGGGGAGTCACTATACTGTTGGAAGGTGGGATTGTATCCAACTTTTCGCTGCATTTCCCAAGCATGAAGTTTACCAAGTCAAAATTTTGCAACCTGCAAGCGTACATGCTCAGGACGTGTGTGTGTGTGGCAATCCTATATTTGTTAGCTGCAGTGCAACTAACAAAGTATGGCGCTCGTAGTGAGTCCTGGCAACACCCAGTGCCTGAATATATCAAAAGTTTTTTTTCCACGTTTCTTCCATTTTGCATAAACAAGAGAGCGGATCAAGACACAAAAGCAGTATAATGCGATCATTCACTGGCAACGTTTCGCCCACACAGTGGGCTTTATCAAGCCCCAAACAGATAGGTTTATGACTTGATGAAGCCCACTGTGTGGGCGAAAAGTTGTCAATAAAGAATCGCATTATACTGCATTTGTATCTTTATCCATATCGTCCAGCTGTTAGCTACAACCTCACTACAAGCTACACACTGTTGACTAAGATTTTCTCCATCGCCAATCCATACAAACCTCATACCAATACAACTGTCTATATAATACTTGCATTTTTATGTACATGTAACTACTCGCTCTCCTCTCGCCTGCGCTCCAGTGAGTACAGGTCAAGTGACTCCAAGCGTTCCCAGTATGTTGTCGTTGATTAATACCTATGTGAGGCTTTCATTTTTGAAACAGGAGCCATCACGGATGCATAGAATGAAAATCAAAGTGAATCCAATCCTCATACAATATCCACCTTATGGTATATAGAACATATGCGCAAAACTTCATGTTTTTATTGCAAAAATGAACGATCCTTCAGAACTCATATACATAACTACTAGACTATTACTCTAGCAGCTAGGCTACCTCAAGCCTCCTGAATCCTCTGAGGTCTAGTCAATACATTGATTTTCTGCTACTCACAGACTTTTTTTTATTTAATCCAGTGAATAATGTTTACACTTCCCACTCATGTTACTAAGCTGTCACCCACTTTGTTAACCTCCCGGCTCTCAGATCTCTCGTACAAGTGACTCACCTGCTCCAGCCTTCCGAAACCTCCGGGAAAAAACAGGCTTAAAAGCGGCACTGTGACCTCATGTTCGTCCATTATGATGGCTTCAGTGTGCGTGTGTGAATGTGAATTTATATTTTTTTCGCCTAATTGTGGTATCGGATAGAATTTCAGCTCAGGGTTCCATTTTTTGTATCATAGCAGACACGTTTTGCCTGCACAACAGGCTTCTTCAGTCGAATACATGTGAGTACAGCACTGGAAGCAAAAGTAGTAGTAGTACAGTTTATCACCTTCATCTAGAGGTGGTCAGTCCCTGAAAACATAGGCATGTGGCCAGATCTTATATACTAGAGCAGAGGTGAGATGAAGAAGCTGGAGTTGATGTCACAGGTGAGCGTGGCCCACGAGTATATTAAGTCATGAAGATACCAAGTGTTGCAAATGTGTGTCTATAACAAGTCAGAGTCTATCACCTCATCGTCTAGGTTATACAATTTTTTTTTATCATCCTAAGAGGCTACAGAAGTATTTCCTGACGTCCAGATTTTTGTCCCCCCCCTCCCCCCTCCGTCCCTGTTATCATATCTCTCTGGTCCTCTAAGGATGTCAGGTTTAATTACTCTCTCCTCATGAGTCGCGGTCTTCGCATACCTCCAAACTTCCCATTGTTTACGTACATGTTTAATTAGATATATCCCGCCCCCCCTCTTTGACAACATTAACATATATTGTATATAAAATCCTGAATGAGTTCATGTTAAGGGTCCTTAATTCAGTTCTCCATTCACTAGGCTCGCACATGCTGCCTCTAACAAAAAAACAAAAATACACAGAATTTGACATTATTTTTTACATTAGCTTTCCCATAGTGACCAGAAGGCCACGACTCCAAACAACGCGTGATGAAGCATTGAGAGAAAAATGTATATTTTTAAAACTATATAATGTCAATTTTGATGAATGTGACATGAAATGATCCCCCAACCCTAGAACAAAAAGTAAATACAAAAATAAATGATAGTGCAGCGAAAATTATCTACGTGTTATTTTACAAGTGTATATCTTCACTTGTTGATGATACAATAATTTAACCACTGCCTAAATTAATCTGACCTAAATTAACCTGACAAGGCGCTCCACTTTATGCTTTCCAGAAAGTTCTCCAACTTAATTCCTTATGCCTACTATTTGAACTTTTTATTGTTATTATATTTCTGGTGTGGCTGTGCAGAATTTTGTTATGATTTGACCATTTGTTGTGCTAATACGTCATTTTCTAATATACTTCATCTCTTGAACCTTATATTTGAACCTGGCTCCTTGTATTTTTTTGATCGTTGCCAGTGGCAAATTCCTACTGCTACCTTTCTATCCTGTCTCGGTATCCTATTGGGTGGTGGTACGTTGTAGAATACAACTAATTCTACTACTACCTTGGGACTCCCAGGATGTCTCTTGCCACTGCTCCTTACTTTATATCTCCCAGAGAAACACTTTTATTACACTTTAGGTTGAAAGCAGAAGTTGTGAGGGAGGGAGGGTAGTGATTATTGCAGGAGGGATGATTTATGTTGTGAGGCAGGATATTTATGTTGTGAGGAGGTGTGATTTATTTGTGAGGAGGTGATTTAAGTGTGAGGAGATGATTATGTTCTGGAGGGTGTGATTTATTTGTGAGGAGGGGAGTGATTTAGTCTGTGAGAGGAGGGAGTGATTTATGTTGTGAGGAAGGGTGTGATTTATGTTGTGAGAGGGAGAGTGATTAGTTGTGAGGGAGGGGGAGTGATTTATGTTGTGAGGGAGGGGAGTGATTTATGTTGTGAGGGGGGGGATGTGATTTATGTTGTGAGGGAGGGGAGTGATTTATGTTGTGAGGGAGGGGGTGATTTATGTTGTGAGGAGGGGATGTGATTTATGTTGTGAGGGAGGGAGTGATTTAAGTTGTGAGGGAGGGGATGTGATTTATGTTGTGAGGGAGGGGAGTGATTTATGTTGTGAGGGAGGGGAGTGATTTATGTTGTGAGGGAAGGGGAGTGATTTATGTTGTGAGGGAGGGGGAGTGATTTATTTTGTGGGGGAGGGGGAGTGATTTAAGTTGTGAGGGAGGGGGAGTGATTTATGTTGTGAGGGAGGGGAGTGATTTATGTTGTGAGGGAGGGGAGTGATTTATGTTGTGAGGGAGGGGGAGTGATTTATTTTGTGAGGGAGGAGGGAGTGATTTAAGTTGTGAGGGAGGGGGGAGTGATTTATGTTGTGAGGGAGGGGGGAGTGATTTTATCATGACAATGTTAGGGATATTTTTGTGGGGGATTATGTATAGGACAAGAACAGTTGCTTTAGGAGTTTGGATAGGAAGCAGAGTGTTGGATAAAGAGTATCAGATGTAACTACTGAAGAAATATATATGGGAAGACACGGGTAGTCTGGGGGTCAGTGTAGTTTCTGGGGGTCAGAGCAGGACTTAGATTTTATTTGATACGAAGAGGATGGTGAATGGTTGGTACAAACTGTAGACGACTTGTTGGGGGGGGGGTGAAATAATGTTTCTCTACATCTGTTGTACTTGTGAGAGTTGAAGAAGGGCAGAAAGGACAGTGAGGGAGTTTTGGGGGTGCTTGGGGTGCCCTTCTTTCTGCTATTTGCTCAGGGAAGACGACCCCTGAATAACTGCTGCATTTTGTTTCTAATTATCTTTGTCATGTTTGCGTCTTTTAATCCGATCACTAAGTAGTTCTCTCTGCACCTCTGTTCTCTCTCTGTTTCAGTAAACACTGCGAGCTCTCATTAATGCTTTGAGTCAGCATTTTGTCTTAAGATTTTGCCTTATGACATTTTTAACTAAAAAAAACATGCTTGATTCTATAGAGTTTGAAACTAATATTTGTCATTTCTTAAAGAAAATTTATTAGCATGTTTCCTCAACACTTCTTAGCTTATTCATCTTCCCTAATTCTCATTTATTCATCTTAATCTCCCTTTTATTCTCGTCCATTGTCTGTAGACAAAATAAACAACTTTCAGTCAGTACTGAAGTCATCTCACAGTTCTGTATAGTCTAGAGAGTTCTCATTTCCCCACAAAATCTTAAATTCTGATTCAGACCCATCACTTTCTGTCTACTCTGTTTTAGATTAGTAGTTCACACCTGAAATAAATTAACAGTGATCATCCTCTCTCTTCTCTGTCCGCCCTTCAAAATTGTGACGTCATCATTCACCAGTTCTCATGTCTTTTATTCAACTCTTGTACAGATTGGTTGCTTGTGAACAAATCTTTTTTTCTATCCTTTCCCCTTCGCTCTGTTCTTTGTCTTCTCTACCGTCCCTCTCAATTGCTCAGCATCCTTTTTAATTTTGATATTTCTTCCTCTTCTCCTTCCTCTTCTTTATGCATCTTTTGTTTTTTAAACTCTGATAATTTTCTCTTGGAAGTCATCTAGTTTCACGAAAAATGTTCCTTTTCTTTGGATTAACAATCAAACCAAATCAAAGTTTACATGTATAAACCAATAATCTTTCCTCACTCAATTATTTCATTTCGTTTTGTTTAAGTTTTCCTTACTTTTCCAAAATCTGTCATGTCTGAGGTCCCTTGCTGTCCCCGGTGTGGCCAGGTGTATAGCACAGCATTTTGAACAAAATAATTTACCATACTGCGTCAATGTAATTTATATAGAAACCCACTCAAAGATAAAAAAATGAAGGAAAAGACATTGGAATAATCGTAACCAGTACCTAAAATATAATATTTTTTTCGCCGCCAGCAATAAAGGCAATAGGATGCATAGATTTATAACAAAAAAATGCAAAAACTGCAGAAAAACTATAAAATAAATTAAAAAAACACACACTGAAAAACCACTACAAACTATAAAAATTCTTCAGTAACACCATACAGAGTATTATCACAATAATTCTCTCAATATACCCTCCTCTGAATAATTATAACCAAGGTAAGGATCAACTTAACATGGTGCATATAAGGACAAATTCTGTCTTCATTTAGCGACAAACTAGACATGTCTCACTCGAACTGATTTAACTCAGACACTAAGAGGTAACTTCATTCAAGCACTTCATTCAAGCACTTCATTCAAGCACTTCATTCAAGCACTTCATATAACTCAAAAATTTAACAAATTTAAACACGTAGTCATGAAAACTAATAATACATTAACATGTAGCACCATGGTGAAACTCCCTCCCATCCAGTTTATAAGGAACATTAATAAGGGAGTTTGCGCAGAAGTGAGACACGCCAAAACTAACACTTTTTTGCAGTCGTTGACTTCAGAATAATTCAGTAATTTAAAAACCGATTAAACACACATTGCGTAAGTATCGGATTTCACTGTTCACAGTCCTGGATGGCTGAACACGACGTTTTGCTAAATGGAACTGTCTTGATAGTGACTTCAGGCATCCTGGTGTTAGCAGCGTCAGCAGCAGACATACTGGCCCGTCTGACAGTGAAGAAGAATCGTCAGCTGCAGATACAACAGAAGTGAGGAATAAGTGTTTGTTGTAGACCATGTATTCTACACTCTTCTACCTTTCCTCTCACATATCCATAGAGTATTGCATTTTTTTCCTCCCAGTTTCCTGCCGGAAGTGTGTCGGAGTGAGGGAGGGAAGAAGACTGCCTTCTGGAACTGCTGGTGACTCAACACTCTAGCAACAACTAGACGTGTGGCCACACTGTAGTAAGTCCTCTGTTGACGGCTTTGCTCTAAACTGTCAGCTCTTCTGCTGTCTGCTTTTGCATATGTGCAAACGCAAAAGAGCTCGTGCACGCACGCACAAACACGCAACAGGCCAAGTGTCTATCGACAAGTGCCTTTGACAACTAGTAACTACTACTAATACACACACAAAATAACTCTCTCTCTCTCTCTCTCTCTCTCTCTCTCTCTCTCTCTCTCTCTCTCTCTCTCTCTCTCTCTCTCTCTCTCTCTCTCTCTCTCTCTCTCTCTCTCTCTCTCTCTCTCTCTCTCTCTCTCTCTCTCTCTCTCTCTCTCTCTTTCTCTCTCTCTCTCTATAACTCTCTTAAAAATGAAGGAAGTGCAAGGTTAGGACTAATTTTACAAGGAGTGAAAGACGTGACACAGAAACTGAAGACACCGGACAGAGGTGATGGAAGGAGAGACTGTGAGAAGGAAAGATGTGGAAGGGAAAGCCGGTAGGAGGATTGTTGGAGTAAGGAAACTGTGGAAAGGAGAAATTGTGGGAGTGGGAGACTGTGGGAATGGAAAACTAAGGGAGGGGAAGACTGTAGGAGGGGAAGACTGTGGGATGGGAAGACTGTGGGATGGGAAGACTGTGGGATGGGAAGACTGTGGGATGGGAGTGCTGTAGGTTGGGAAAACTGTGAGAGGGGAAGGCTGAGGGAGGGGGAAGAGACTGTGGAGAGGAAAAACTGTGGGAGGGGAAGACTATGGGAAGTGAAGACTGTGGAATGGAAACACTGTGGGAGGGAATACTGTGCAGTGGAGAGACTTCTGGCCAGGTTAAACTCCAGGAGTAGATAGACTGCATTTTCTTGGATTGTAAATCCAAGAAAATGCAGTCAATCTACCCCTCTCTCTCCTGTCTTACTTTTGTTACCTTCCTGAAGAACTCCAGAAGGTTTGTGACACAGGATTTCCCATTCCTGAAACCGTGCTGGTTTTCGTGTATGGGGCCGTTTCCTTCTGATAATCTTCTCCACGACTCTGCATACTATACATGTCAGTGACACTGGTCTGTAGTTTAATGCTGCGTGTCAGTTTCCGTTTTTAAAAATTGGGACTACATTTGTTGTCTTCCATACCTCAGGTAGTCGCCCTATTTCAAAAGATGTGTTGAAGATTGTTGTTAGTGGCACACACAGTGCCTCTGCTCTCTTCTTCAGAACGCACAGGAAGTTGTCTCGGATGACAGCCTTCTAGGGATCTAGTTCGCATAGCAGTTTGTGTGTGTGTGTGTATACTTACCTATTTGTACTCACCTCTTCGTGGTTGCAAGGGTCGATTTACAGCTCTTGGTCCCATCTCTTCGCTGGTCGCTACTAGGTCCACTATCTCCATGCTCCATGAGCTTTATCGCATATCTTCTTAAAGCTATGTATAGATCCTGCCTCCACTACATCACTCTCCAGATTGTTCCACTTCCTGACATCTCTATGACAGAATAAATACTTCATAACATCCCTGTGACTCATCTGAGTTTTCAACTTCCAATTGAGACCCCTTGTTACTGTGTCCCATATCTAAAACATTCTGTTCCTGTCCACGTTGTCAATGCCTCTCAGTATTTTGTATGTCGTTATCATGTCCCTCCCCCTCTTCCTCTTGTCCTCCAGTGTCGTCAGGTTGAGTTCCTTTAACGTCTCCGCGTATGACATACCTCTCAGCTACGGGACTAGTCGTGTTGCAAACCTTTGCACTTCTTCTAATTTTTTGACGTGCTTGACCTGGTGTGAGTTCCATAATAGTGCTGCATACTCCAATATTGGCCTGAAGTACACTTTGTACAGTGTCTTGAATGACTCGTTACTCAGGTGTTGAAACGTTATTCTTATGTTTGCAAGGCGACCATTTGCTGCAGCAGTTATTTGGTTGATGTGCGCCTCTGATGTGCTTGGTATGATACTCACCCCAAGATCCTTTTCCTTGAATGTTGTTTGTAGCCTTTGGCCCCCTGGCCTGTAGTCCGTCTGCAGTCTTCTTTGACCTTCCCCAATCTTCATGACTCTGCACTTGGTGGGTTTAAACTCAAGGATCCAGTTGTTGGACCAGGCTTTCAGCCTGTCCAGATACCTTTGTAGTCCTACCTGATCCTCATCCTCACTTTTGAATCTATCCCTTCCGGAATGTCATTCACATATATCGGAAACAGCAACGGTCCTAGACTGACCCTTACGGAACCCTCTCGTTACAGGCGCCCACTCTTACACCTCGTCAAGTGCAATGACTCGTTGTTTCCTTCCTGTCAGGTATTCTGTGATCCATTGCAGTGCCTTTCTTGTTATCCTGTTGTTCTGCCTGCTCCTCTAGCTTTTGCACTAATCTCTTGTGTTGAACTGTGTCGAAAACATTCTTACAGTCCAGGAAAATGCAATCGACCCACCTCTCTCTCTCTCTCTCTCTCTCTCTCTCTCTATATATATATATATATATATATATATATATATATATATATATATATATATATATATATATATATATATATATATATATATTATTGTAACCACGAACAAGTGATACTGATCAATAACAACACTGCAACTAGCCAAGGACTCGAATTCGTGTTGTTTTGGCCCTCCTCATGGTGAGCGAAAATCCACATGACGCTCTAACCCACAGGACCACCAAATTTTGTGTATCTGAACGCTACTCTTTTTTTTCGTGTTATTGTTCTGCTAGTGTATTGGTTGATGTGTAATGATGCGTTGTCATGCGCCATCATGCATCACATATTTCAGCCAAATGAGAGTTGTCGCCTTATATTTACATTGCTCTAAATTCCTGGAGGTATGTGATCACTGGTAGTGGAGCACAGGAGATAATGATGTAAAGAGGCATTGACGCCTTTCACGATGGAGAGACAAGGGTGGGTCTTCTGTGTAGAGGTTTATCGCCTCCTTGTTAAGTACTCTCAGCTAATATTTAGTTTTCTATGGTTGGCTGTGTGGGCATGTGGAAGAGTTTATGTTACTGTGTTTATAACTCTTGAAAGTTCCAGAGTGCTCTGGGAATACTAGGTGAGCCGCGTGTGCTGTGAGAGTCTCTCTTTACGTGTCAGTGGGGAATTCTACAAATTCCCATTTATGTTCCTCTTCTCTGTTCATTGTTAGATAAAGAATGAGCTGAGTCTACGATTGTGCTGAGAATTTTCATATATAGAAGATGAATGGGTGAAGGAGTATTCGATTACAAAGACCTACATACTAACTCCCATGTAGGAGTTACATATTGGTTGTGCTTGCAGCCTAATGTAAATATGTATAAAGAATTTCTTAATACTTTCAAGTGTGTTTGATTATATATATTTTTTTGCACATTTTCTTTTATTTTAACTTTCTACAGATGCTTAGAATGTATATAATAAAATCATTCACATTTAAGGAAGTGTGTTTCCATGCTGCTTTGTCTTTACAATAAAGATAAGCTTAAGTTTATTGAATTTCATAAAGCTTTCTGTCAAAGATTTAATTTCGTTCAAAGCTGCATTCAAAAACTCTTTTGTTTATACTGCCAACTTGCATTATTAAACAATATCCTCTAGTCTCAGACTCGAGAGACAGTATGGAAAGTTGCAACACATAGGGCTCGAGTCCGAGTGCCACAGAAACCACTAGGCACTGATCACATCCTCTGGAGAACAGAGAGGAAGGATAAAGTCGGAGAGATACTCGAAACTTCTCCCTGTTTCTCTCACACTCACAGCCTCCCTTCCTAGATCTCTTCCTCTCCCAGAACACACTTCTTTTCAGCAGACTTCACTGTTCATCAATTCCTTCGTGTTCCTCAATCTCTTCTTCTATCTTTCCTCCTCCCTCTTTCAACACCCTCATCCCTTGAGAGACAATACAATGGTCGACACCTTCATGTTATTTTCGCACCTCTGCCGAGCGAGTCGTCTGGTTCCTTAAACATGGAGATTCCAAGAGTGAGAAGAGTTGGCTGCTCTGCTTACTAATGCACTTTGTCTAATTAACTTACAGTCTACAAGCTCCATGTTTATTCATAGCATTACGATCCATTGAAAATGTGTGTGTGTGTGTGTGTGTGTGTGTGTGTGTGTGTGTACTCACCTAGTTGTACTCACCTAGTTGTGGTTGCAGGGGTCGAGTCAGTTCCTTTCCCCGCCTCTTCACTGGTCGATACTGGGTCACTCTTCCCGCTCCATGAGCTTTATCATACCTCTTCTTAAAGCTATGTATGGATCCTTCCTCCACTACATCACTTCCCAGACTATTAAACTTCCTGACAACTCTGTGACTGAAGAAATACTTCCTAAATATAAAGTGTAAATAATACGAATATCTCACTATCATCCAAGAGTTATTATAGGCTTTTTAATTCATCATCAGAGGAAATGAGGAATAACAATTTCTCTGACAGCTGACTCCCAGGCTCTTAAGTAAACCCACAGTGGGCTAATATTACAATCAGAAATCAACAATTCATCTGCCAATCATAGCATCTGTTTCAGCACAAATTGGGTAGATACACTTATTCATTCACAGATAATCCACACACAGATGACTGAAATATATGACGACGTTTCGGTCCATCTCGAATCATTAACTAGTCACAAAGAAGCACGAAGGGGAGGGAACCAGAATATATATACAAGGGAGGGTGGGGACGGGAGTAGTGTAACAAGAGGAGGAGTAGTATTAAAGTGGTGGTAATAGTAGAAGTAGTAGTAGTAGTAATAGTAGTAGTAGTAGTGATATAGGTGGTAATAAGAAGGTAGTAGTGGTAGTAAACAAAAGGGATCAGAGGATGGAGACTTACGCAAGAGATAATAGAAGTAACTCACGAAATCGTAATGACACGATTGCAAACAAACCATACCACGGAGTTTTGAGACTCTCTGACCGCGGGTTCGAACCCCACCGGTGTTATGGTTTATAATAGAAGTAATAATGAAGGTGGTCTAAAAATAAGAAAAAAAGCAGCAGTGTAGTAGAGCTAATGGCCCATCAGGGTAGGTCCAAATTCCAGCAAGACAACACCCCACTGGACAGAACTTACCTAAGTAGAAAGAGAAAGAAAATATAGGAAAGGAGAAGAGGTAAGGAGAGGAGGAGATAAAGATCTGGTTAAGTCACAAGTGTTCTGAAGTTTGGAGCATTTGACAATGTACTGAAGGAAGGTATATACAAAGATAAAGCCATGAGAAAAATTCATATAAGGAAAGTTGTGTATAAGGGATCCTTTAACAAGACGACATCTGTGAAGGCTAGGAGAATGGTAGACAGTTTCGGCAGAGGACCAGTTAATAGAATGACTGTGATATCTAACATGACAGGGAAAAAACAGTTACTGTCGGCACTGCTAACACTTCCTTTGTGTTCTCGCAGTCTATCAGAAAGGAAGAGACAGTTTTTTCAAAGTAATGGAGAGGACAAGAGAAACATCAGTGGCAGCAGGAGAGGTGCGAAACATCAGTGGCAGCAGGAGATGAAAATGTGGCGGAAACATCGTAGGAGTGCGAACATCGTGGCAGCAGGAGAGGTGCGAAACATCAGTGGCAGCAGGAGAGGTGCGAAACATCAGTGGCAGCAGGAGAGGTGCGAAACATCAGTGGCAGCAGGAGAGGTGCGATCTAAATTACTACGAAAGATGTTAGTTTGGCGAAAAATAAGTTTGATGTCTAAGGAACGGAGGGAGTTGTTAAGATCAGAAAGACTGGAAATATAGGGAAGGCAAAGAACAGGAGGTTTCCCAGGAGCAGAGAGTTTGGGAGAGAAGAAAGTCCGTTTTTTCATATTCCAGTCACAGTATTGCGCCTACTTATTCTTTATGTATTCATTTATAAGTAAAGTATTTACTATATCGAGGAATTACCATATGTCTCCATCGGACCTAATTCATATCTTCTTTCATGTGGCTAAGCGTTCCTGAGACCATCCTCTCAAACACACACTCCCTGTTCACTCTGCTAATTCCTCTCAGTATTTTTTACGTCGTAATTATATTACCACTGGTACTTGTATCCTTTAATATCATCAGGTTTAGCTCCTCTAGCTCTAGGACTATTTTTTCCAGCTTCTTACATGCTTTATCAGATAGGTGTTGAAAACTGGACTTTCAAGACCGAAGATGGGTATGATATATGCTGTGTATAGTGATGTGACTGCCTCTCTACCTTTAAATTTGTCAGTCTTGCTTTTGGTGCGGCTGTTATTCGGATAATATGTGCCTCAGGTTTGCAACTATTCTCACCCCGAGGTCTTTCTCTTACAGGGATGTTTGTAGCTTTTGTTCCTGACATCTGCTCTCGTATCATCTTTTCCATTCCCCCTTTTTCCATAATTTTACATTTGCAGTTGTCTTCAGACTAATCCTCTCACTTGTCCAGATCCACTTGTAGTTTTTCTTGTCTGTTCCTTGTTGTCTTCACCTCAGGAACAGGAACACAGTTGAATATTTCTTGCGTCATGTCGTTTATGTACACAATAAACAATACGGATCCAGATCTTATTCGTCACTCTCGCTCACCCTATACCTCCTACCTTCCATCCTGTTAAGTTTTCCTTGATCCACTCTGCGGCTTTTCCTGTTTTTTCTCCGTGTTCTTTTAACTTTTGATCCAGAGTCTTATGAGGTATTGTATCGACCCATTTTTATAGTTTATAAATATATAGTCGACAACACCCCATTTCCCACCCACCTCTCTCTATTTTTCTCTCTTTATCTCATACCTAGATTTCATTACCCTGTCATAGAACTGTAACAGATTCGTGAGATGTGATTTACCCTCACTAAAACCGTGCTGGCTGTTGTTTATAGGTCTGTTCCTTTCCGTGTGCTCCGCTTCTTTTCTTTTGACAATATATTGTAGTTTAGTGGCACCTTTCTGTCCACTTTCTTAAATATCGGAACAACATTCGAAGTTTTCCACACCTCCGGTAGTTACCTAAGTTTTAGTTGACATGCTGAAGACTGTGTACTCACCTAGTTGTGGTTGCAGGGGTCGATTCACAGCTCCTGGCCCCGCCACTTCACTGGCCGCTACTGGGTCACTCTCCCTGCGCCATGAGCTTTATCATACCTCTGTGTGTGCTCACCTATATGTGGTTGCAGGGGTCGAGTCATAGCTCCTGTGTGTGTGTGTGTGTGTGTGTGTGTGTACTCACCTAATTGTGGTTGCAGGGGTCGAGACTTAACTCCTGGCCCCTGTGTGTGTGTGTAAATTTACATATTTGTATTTAAGAATTTGTTTTACCTGGGTGGAATCTTGCTTCCTGGTGTCAGTCTTGGGACTGGCATTACATGTTCTTGGACTCTAACTTACCTGCTCTTAAAACAATAAATGAAATCTGCCGGTGCTTCCATTCCACAACAGTTTAATTCCACCTCTCTGTTATCCTGAGAAAGTATAAATACTTTCCCAGTTCATTTATTTAAAAGAGGCATCATTGCACATTTCCTCTGAGCTTTAAGACTTATCTTGTTGAAATTTTTTGAACCACCATGGATGTTTAGGTGGGAACTCTACGCTGGTGCTGTATATTCTAAGATGGGTCTGGCTTAGGTAGTGTAGTGTTTTACAAAGTTCTTTATGAAGATTTCTGAAGCAATTCTAAGATTCGCTCACCTAGAATGGGCTGGACGGCTCTGGAGATATGGTCGGTGTGATGTTCAATTTGAGCCTTTGCTTCTTTTAGATTATTGCATAATCTCTTTGCTCAGTCTGTACTCCGTTTCCAGTTTTCTCATAGCTTCTCGGAAATGTTTGACTTGGCACTTATTCGGGATTAAATCTAGCATCTACACTCGTACGTCACTGACCTCTCTTGCTAGTATTCTTCTCAACAGATTTACACTGAAGACAAAGACACTTAGGATTCGATTCCCTGTTACACCCATCAGGAACACCAATAGCCCCCATTGCTTATACTTAGAGATGCATCTCCTTTTCGACACTTCAGGTTTTCTGGGTTTTTTTTTCCAGGTAATCCTTGGTCTACTAGAAGACATTCCCTTCTCTGATTTTCTCTTCTAGCTCGTAGATCAATCTATTACAGAGAACCATGTCAAATTCTTCCTTATGGTCAAGAAAAATGAGGTCAACCCATTCTTGATCTTGGCCTGCAGCTACATTATCAGAGTTCAGCTAGTGGTCTTCATCGTTTTGAAACAGGTATTCTGAATACCTACTTTCAAGTATTCTCTAAGCCCCTCTTTTTTTTTTTACATAGATTTTGAAGCTTCTGATTCTCCTTGTTGACTATGCTAAGAAAATGTTTTCACACAATCCTTTTTGAACTTTAATAGATTCCACAATGTACATAATGTAAATCTATATTCAGAAACCCAATAAAGTACTCAATAATAACAATAATAATAATAATAATAATAATTATAATAGCAATAGAAATAATAATAATAATAATAATAATAATAATTATTATTATTATTATTATTATTATTATTATTATTATTATTATTATTATTATTATTATTAATAAATATTACTGTTGTTATTATCTGTCGTTTTATTGTATTTTTTTTATTTATAAGTTAAACCCGCAGAGTCATACACCGCCTAGGGAATGAGGAATTCGATTCTAGGACCCCTCAGAGAACGTTCCTTGAAGCTTGTGAGGGGGCTCTTGATCTCGGGAATTGGATCTGTGCTCCAGTTCCCTGAACTGACCCTGAATACCTTCCATCCCCTCCCCCATAGGCGCTGTATAATCCCTACGGGTTTATCACTCCCCATGATTATAATAATAATAATAATAATAATAATAATAATAATAATAATAATAATAATAATAATAATAATAATAATAATAATAATAAATAATAATAATAATAATAATAATAATAATCGATATCTAGGAAAAAGGAGAGTAGTTCCAATTCTTAAAATCAAGAGCCCTTGAGCACCTCCCTTGGAGAGACAAGAATCGCATCAATATTCTCATCTACATCAAGATGAAAATGGTCTACTGTTTGCTTAATTTATCTAAATCTTTCTTACTGGGCTTTAGAGGAATTTTCATTTCTTACACTGCATAAACTTTCTGCATCATCTGAAAACATATACATAGTCATTTATTCATATTTTTTCCAGGTCATTTACGTAAAATAAGAATATTATCGGGAAATACTGTGGCTTGTGGGACTCAACCAGCGGCATTTACCCAAGAAGGTTAAGTTTACTGTCAATTCATAGCGTCTTTCTTCAGAGGATTTTTTCTCGTTCATGGTGTTGAAGATTTGAAGGGGACGTAGCGAGTGAAGGAAGAACAACCATAATAGGCCTTCTGGTCCATAGTAACAGTAGTAGCGGTAGCAGAACTAGTAGCAGTAATAGTAGTAGTGATAGTAGTAGTAGCAGCAGTGGTGCCTTAAAAAAAAAAAAAAAGCTCTACAGGTGCAGCCTGACCATCCATTTCGTTAACGAATATTTTTTTCTGCGATTTACAGTAATTTCCTTATACAATATTATGATGTACGTATGTCGACTAAATTAATGCTTATCATACTTTCACTCACCAAATACAAGTATTTAATTCGCTTCTCCGCTTTTCTGTAGATTTTGGATTATGAAAGTGTTTAGCAAAACTCTTGTTTACCCATCCAAAAAGAAAATTTTACGAATCTTTCTTCTTACCTTACGAAAACACACACACACAAACACACACACACACACATACAGACATACACACACACGCACACGCACACACACACACATACAGCCCCGGTGGCCTAGTGGTAAAGCTCTCGCTTCACGCACGGAGGGCCCGGGTTCTATTCCCGACGGGGCGGAAACATTTCGAAGTGTTTCCTTACACACACACATACATACAACAGGCCTAGTGTCAAATCGACATGTGCCTAGGACAAAATGGTAACTAACTAACACACAGGAGAAGAGGATAGCTGAGGAGAGTAGAAAATGGGAAACGCAAGGCAAAAAAGCAGAAGCCAAGATCCGGATCTTAGAAGTGAAGCTGCAGGGAATGGCACAGAATAGAGACAAAAGTACCTGGCCAGAAACAGTGCTCGGAGCCTGTGCACCAGACATAGCCAAAGGGAATGAGGAGAAGAAAGGAAAACTCTTGTATGCACAGGCACTGGCAGACACAAGTGGGGCCCGAAGCAAGACTAGCGGGATACTAACAACACACAAGAGGGAAATTGAAGAAGCAGACAAGGACAAGAAGAGCACTACAGTAACAACGAATGAGAGCACAGTAACAACACATGAGAGGGTAGACAAAGCAGCAGACACATTAAACGCGGAGACCCCAACAACACACTGCAGCGGACAGGGACGTATGAGCAGGCCGGACACACAAAGGAACACGGGGGATACAACCATGACAGCACCGGGAGAAGCTAATGCATCTCTGATGAGGCAATGGGAGACACAGTGGGAGGAGGAAAGGGAGAAGTCGATCTTTATCTATTACCTGAAGGAAGTCGAAGGGGACACCCACGACAGAAGAAAACAGGAGGAGAAAGAAAGGATCGAAGGTATTATGCTAGCAATAGGGGGAGACACGTCCCAAGTGACAAATTTTCGGAGAATCGGGTAGTACACAAAGGGAAGAAATCGACCTCTCAAGGTAATCTTCAAAGCAGAATCAGCCCACACCACGATCCTGCAAGAGAAAGAACGGCTGAGGACGAATCAGGGGTACCAGAATGTATACCTAGATCGGGACAGAATGCAGGAAGAAAGGGAGGCCCGGAAAGAGCAGATAAGAAGGCGAAGAGAGGAGAGAGAGGAGACAGCGAGATACGGAGAACACCAAGCCCAACCAGGACAAACACACACACTGGAAGTACCCACGGTGGGCCTCAAATCACAAAAACCCGACGACAACCACACACTTTAACACAACACACACTCATCAGTCCCCTTGTCCCCACCCCAGCAAACCAAAACCCACCATCACAGCTACCCCCACCCCCACCACAAACTCCACCCCATCAACCCATACCCCAACCATACAATCCCCCCCATCCATGCTGCAACCCCCTATGGGCACCCCGCTCACACCCCCCCAACCCACCAAGATCTCCCCAGGGATACAGTATTGGAAACAAGGTTGAATGTTTGGTACATAAACGCGGATGGAATTACGAATAAGTATGAAGAGTGGAATGAAAGAATAGGTGAGGTGTCCCCAGACATCATAGCTGTCACAGAAACTAAACTAAATGAGACAGTATCAGATGCAATCTTCCCACAGGAATATCAGATCCTGAGGAAAGATAGAAGGAGCAGGGAAGGAGGGTCGCACTGCTTGTAAGGAACCGTTGGAGATTCGAGGAAATGGAAGGAATTGAGG
>WNWK01006213.1:0-107500 GCA_009830355.1 Cherax destructor | reverse complement strand
TTTATGGATTTGGAAAAGGCGTATGATAGGGTAGATAGGGGGCAATGTGGCAGATGTTGCAGGTGTATGGAATAGGAGGAAGGTTACTGAAAGCAGTGAAGAGTTTTTATGAGGATAGTGAGGCTCAGGTTAGAGTGTGTAGGAGGGAAGGGGACTATTTCCCAGTAAAAGTGGGCCTTAGACAAGGATGTGTGATGTCACCGTGGTTGTTCAATATATTTATAGATGGGGTTGTAAGAGAAGTGAATGCGAGGGTCTTGGCAAGAGGTGTTGGGCTAAAAGATAAAGAAGCAAATACAAAGTGGAGTTGTACAGTTGCTTTTTGCTGATGACACTGTGCTTTTGGGAGATTCTGAGAGAAGCTGCAGAGGTTGGTGGATGAATTTGGTAGGGTGTAAAAAGAAAATTGAAAGTGAATATAGGAAAGAGTAAGGTGATGAGGATAACAAAAAGAATAGGTGACGAAAGATTGGATATCAGATTGGAGGGAGAGAGTATGGAGGAGGTGAATGTATTCAGATATTTGGGAGGACATGTCGGATGGGTCTATGAAGGATGAGGTGAATCATAGAATTGATGAGGGAAAAGGGTGAGTGGAGCACTCGAGTCTGTGGAGACAAAGAACCTTGTCCATGGAAGTAAAGAGGGGAATGTATGAGAGTATAGTTATACCAACGCTCTTATATGGGTGTGAAGCATGGGTGATGAATGTTGCAACGAGGAGAAGGCTGGAGGCAGTGGAGATGTCATGTCTGAGGTCAATGTGTGGTGTGAATATAATGCAGAGAATTCGGAGTTTGGAAATTAGGAGGAGGTGCGGATCACCAAAACGATTGTCCAGAGAGCTGAGGAGGGGTTGTTGAGATGGTTTGGACATGTAGAGAGAATGGAACGAGACAGAGTGACTTCGAGAGTGTATAAATCTGTAGTGGAGGGAAGGCGGGGTAGGGGTCGGCCTAGGAAAGGTTGGAGGGAGGGGTAAAGGAAGTTTTGTGCGAGGGCTTGGACTTCCAGCAAGCATGTGTGAGCGTATTTGATAGGAGTGAATGGAGGCATATGGTTTTTAATACTTGACGTGCTGTTGGAGTGTGAGCAAAGTAACATTTATGAAGGGATTCAGGAAACCGGCAGGCCTGACTTGAGTTCTGGAGATGGGAAGTAATGCCGGCACTCTGAAGGAGGGTGAATGTTGCAGTTTTATAACTGAGTGTAAAGCACCCTCTGCAAGACAGTGATGGAGTGAATGATGATGAAAGTTTTTTTGGGCACCCTGCCTGGGGAATCGGCGATGTGTTAAAAAAAAAAAAAAATATATATATATATATATATATATATATATATATATATATATATATATATATATATATATATATATATATATATATATATATGTCGTGCCGATTAGGTAAACTTGCGATTTTGGCTTAAATAGCAACGCTCATCTCCATATAAGACAAGTGAAAATTTGTGTATGCAATATTTCGCCAAAATCATTCTGAACATAACGAAAAAATATATTTCATTGTGTTTGTTTATTATTAAATTAATGTTAACGTATCTAAAATATATTTAGTTGGGTTAGGCTAAATTAAATAATGTAAGAATTTATAATTTTGTACCAAGAGAAACTTTGAAAACCTACCTAACCTTATTACAACAAGCGCAATTTAATTTAGCCTAACCCAACTAAATATATTTTAGATACGTTAACATTAATTTAATAATAAACAAACACAATGAAATATATATTTTTCGTTAGGTTCAGAATGATTTTAAGGAAATTATTGCATACATAAATTTTCACTTGTCTTATATGTCAAGGTGAGCGTTGCATTTAAGCCAAAATCGCAAGTTTTACCTAATCATGATGACATATATATATATAATGATATATATATATATATAATGTATATATATATATATATATATATATATATAATGATATATATATATATATAATGTATATATATATATATATTTTTATTAACACATCGGCCGATTCCCACCAAGGCAGGGTGGCCCGAAAAGAAAAACTTTCATCATCATTCACTCCATCACTGTCTTGCCAGAAGGGTGCTTTACACTACAGTTATAAAACTGCAACATTAACACCCTCCTTCAGAGTGCCGGCACTGTATATATATATATATATATATATATATATATATATATATATACAGAAATTTTTAGAAAGGACTTAATTTTAAATGAGTTCTTGCTAATTGACCAGTTTACCTAATCGGCACGACATATACATATATATATATATATATATATATATATATATATATATATATATATATATATATATATATATATATATATATATATATATATATATATATATATATATATATATATATATATAAATAAGCATATTTTCATTTTTTTCAACTCATAAATGCATATAAATACAAATATTTTATTTCGTTGCTAGTTTACATAGGTTATGTTATTACAATCATAAATTGGAGTGCAAGGGCTGTATAACCCCTGTGGTTTAGCGCTTCTATTTGATTATAATAATAATAATGGAGTGCAAGGAGAGTCACTGGCATGCCATGGCATTAGGGGCAGCTTAATCTAATGGCTTAAAGACTATGAACATAATATTAGAGAAATTGAGTGAGTTGGTCTTATTAGATCGTTCATATTACAATATGATGATAATTCATTGTTACATGGTTACATGGTTACATAATAGTAAAAATTTAAATTATTTTATAGGAAAATAACATTGAGTATTTTTTAAAGTAATTTGCAATATGAGTATTTAGTTTATATTTTATAGGAAAATAACATTGAGCATTTTTGAAAGTAATTTACAATATGATTATTTAGTTTAGGGTGAGTAGGTGTTTTTTGAGTAGAGTCTTAAATTGATTTTCAGACAAGGTTATTTTAGAATTTACTGGTAATGAATTCCAGATTCTGGGGCCCTTTATGTGCATAGAATTCTTACATAGGTTGATATGGACACGGGGTATGTCAAAAAGTGATCTGTGTCTAGTGTTGTGGTCATGGGTCCTATTAAGGTTAGTGAGGAGAATTTTGAGCGGAGGGTTTATATTAGAATGTGGAGTTCTATGTATGTAGTAGGCACAGGAATAAGTGTGAATATTCTTTATGGTGAGTAGTTTTAGGTTTTTGAATATTGGTTGAGTATGCTGTCTAGAGTGGGATTTTGTTGTCATTCTGACTGCAGCCTTTTGCTGGGTTATGAGTGGTCTAAGGTGATTTATTGTTGTTGATCCCCATGCACAGATTCCATAGGTGAGATAAGGGTAGATGAGTGAGTGATATAGTGCAAGGAGAGCTGATTGTGGCACATAATAGCGTATCTTTGATAATATACCTACTGTCCTTGAGATTCTCTTGGAAATTTGTTGTATGTGTGTTTGGAATTTAAGGCTACTGTCATTGTGGATTCCTAGGAATTTTCCCTCTGTGAGTCTCGTGATGGGTGAACCATTCAGCGTTATGTTAAGTGGAACATTTGTGGCTCTGTTTCCAAACTGTATGAAGTAGGTCTTGTCAGTATTTAGAGTAAGCTTATTAGTCGTCATCCATGTTGAAATTTTATGTAATTCGGCATTAACAGTGTTGGCCAGTATAACTGGATTTGGGTGAGAGAAGACATATGTTGTGTCATCTGCAAATAATATGGGTTTGAGTAGTTGTGATGCATTCGGTAGGTCATTGATGTAAATGAGGAATAGGAGTGGACCCAGTACACTTCCTTGAGGGACTCCGACTGTAATTTGTTGTGTGGAAGAGTTCACTCCATTTGTGTACACGTATTGGCTTCTGCTACTGAGGTATCACTTTAGGTAGTTGAGCGAGTGCCCTCTTATACCATAGTGTGCTAATTTTGTGAGCAGTAAATCATGGTCGAGTGTATCAAAAGCTTTGCGTAGATCAATGAAGATTCCCAGTGGGACTTCTTTTTTCTCAAGTGCGGTGTATATTAACTCTAGCATGTATATAATGGCATCATTTGGGCTTTTGTTGGTCCTGAATCCAAACTGACAGGGGTTGAGTACGTTGTGTGAGACGAGGTAGGAATAGATCTGTCTATGAATTAATTTTTCAAAGATTTTAGAGAGCAGTGGTAAATTAGATATTGGTCTATAATCATTCAAGTCTGTTTGATCACCTCCTTTGTGGATCGGGGTGACCCTTGCTATTTTCAGAATTGAAGGGAAGGTAGAGGTTTAAATGGATTTATTGAAGAGTGTTGCAATAATTGGTGACAGTATCTGTGAAGCTATTTTGTACATAAAAGGTGGTAAGCTGTTTATGTCTCCTGCCTTGTTTTTAAGGGTGTTGATTATGAGCGAGACTTCTATTGGGTTGGTAGGAGCTAGGAATAGTGTAGGTGTTGGCCAGATAACAAGTGTGGGGAATTATGAGACTACCTGTATGGGCTTCACCAACACTTACATACAAATAATCTCAACGGGAGGTGACTGCCAATATATTTACCGCAGTTACCCCCGCGAGGCGTGTAAGAAAACTTAAGTCGTCCCTGGTCGCAACAAACGACTCCCTCGATAACACACGCACTGTTAACACATCTATCCTAGACCAGTATTATGAATTAGAGTAGATCGCACCAGTACATATGATACTACAATAGTTGCAAAAGCCTTTGACAAGTGTGACCATGGTGTAATAGCACACAAAATGCGTGATAAAGGAATAACAGGAAAAGTTGGTAGATGGATCTATAATTTCCTAACAAGTAGAACACAAAGAGTAGTAGTCAACAGGGTAAAGTCTGAGGCGGCTACAGTGAAAAGCTCTGTTCCACAAGGCACAGTGCTCGCTCCCATCTTGTTCCTCATCCTCATATCGGACATAGACAGGGATATAAGCCACAGTGCCGTGTCTTCCTTTGCAGATGACACCCGAATCTGCATGACAGTGTCCACCGTTGAAGACACTGCAAGACTCCAAGCAGACATAAACCAAATCTTTAAATGGGCTGCAGAAAACAATATGAAGTTCAATGATGAGAAAATTCAATTACTCAGATATAGAAAACGTGAAGATATTAAAATCTCATCGGCGTACAAAACAAATTCCAACCACACAATAGAGCGAAAAACTAATGTCAAAGACCTGGGAGTGATCATGTCAGAGGATCTCACCTTCAAGGATCATAACACCGTAGCAATCGCATCTGCTAGAAAAATGACAGGATGGATAATGAGAACCTTCAAAACCAGGGATACCAAGCCCATGTTGACACTTTACAGATCGCTTGTTCTATCTAGGCTGGAATATTGCTGCACACTAACTGAACCTTTCAAGGCAGGTGAAATTGCTGACCTAGAAAGTGTGCAGAGAACCTTCACGGCACGTATAACGGCGATAAACCACCTCAATTACTGGGAGTGCTTGAAGTTCCTAAACCTGTACTCCCTAGAACGCAGGCGGGAGAGATACATTATTATATACACGTGGAAAATTCTCGAGGGATTAGTACCAAACTTGCACACGAGAGTCACTCCCTACGAAAGCAAAAGACTCGGCAGGCGATGTAACATCCCCCCAATGAAAAGCAGGGGTGCCACTAGCACGTTGAGGGACAACACAATAAGTGTCAGGGGCCCAAGACTGTTCAACTGCCTCCCAGCATACATCAGGGGGATTACCAACAAACCCCTGGCTGTCTTCAAGCAGGCACTGGACAGGCACCTAAAGTCGGTACCTGACCAGACAGGCTGTGGTTCGTACGTTGGACTGCGTGCGGTCAGCAGTAACAGCCTGGTTGATCAGGCTCTGGTCCAACATGAGGCCTGGTCACAGAACGGGCCGCAGGGGCGTTGACCCTGGAATTCTCTCCAGGTAAACTCCAGGTATATGTAAATGGACTGATTAGAAAGAGGGGGGAAAAGAGTACACACACCAACACGACAAGACCATCACTTACACGCCTCGATGGCATGGTGGCTAAAGCTCTCGCTTCACGCACGGAGGGCCCGGGTTCAATTCCCGGCGGGGCAGAAACATTTCGAAGTCTTTCCTTACATATACATACAACAGGCCTAGTGTCTAATCGACATGTGCCTAGGACAAAATGGTAACTAACTTACCCAATATTATTGATGGTCACTGGAGAACGTTGACGCGCCCACAATACCTGTACTATTATAACATACCTACTTAGCTGTGGGTGAGGGAGTGTCATCCTTTGTCTGTTTGGCCTGGTGGCTAGATCTTCACACACGGAGGGCCAGGGTTCGATTCCCGGCTGGTGGAAACATTTCGACGTGTTTCCTTACACCTGTTGTCATGTTCACCTAGCGGCAAATAGGTACCTGGGTGTTAGTCGACTGGTGCGGGTCGCATCCTGGGGGACAAGATTAAGGACCCCAATGGAAATAAGACAGACAGTCCTCGATGACACACTGACTTTCTTTGGTTATCCTGGGTGGCTAACCCTCCGAGGTTAAAAATCCGAAGAAAATCTTATCTTATCTTGCTCGGTAGACACAATTCTTCTCTCGGCAGGATGATAGTGTCACTTATTGTGTCCCGATTAAAAAGACTTGGCCCCTTAACACCTCTACGATCCTCGGGACAGGAATCGTGAAGTTAAAATGCGGTCATTAGGAGAATGATGCCGGGTATCACTGCACTCATTCTCTCTCGTGATATTATCACCAATTTCTCTTTAGTTCATACGACGGTTTAATGACCCACTAATTTACACTCGTTAGTTGTCGATCCATTAAGGTTCGAAGTCGATGAATTGAGATGGAACCTTCATCACTTGTTTACTCCATCAATTCCACCCATCGTCTCAATTCCACCCATCGTCTCAATTCCACCCATCGTCTCAATTCCACCCATCAAACTTACTTCCAATTTCACCACTATATTACAGTGGATACCCGGACTTAACATCCCACACCATTCACTGACAGTAATCCCGTCACTTCATATTACGAAGCGTTACCTAGTATCAAGGTTTCGACCGAATCGAGTCGATTATAAGCAACCGCCTACGTCATTACCACCCGCCCTACCAAACGCTCCCCTCTAAGCCCTGGCGCATGTGCGACTTATCTTTTGGTTCTCTTCTATAATCAGTTAAATGTTAAGCCAACAGCAACACATTAATGATATCTATTCATATTGGAAAGTTTATCGAGTATAACTTTCGGGAAAATACCCATTTTTTCCACAACAAGTTTACACTAACATATATTAAGTTAGCAATAGAACTAGGCATTTAAAACAATAAAAAATAAAATACACACACAGTACACCCATTGCTTACCTTAAAAGATTTGTAGTTTTAATGTAGAGTGAGAGGTGAGTTTTATTTGTAGGAAGTCACGTTTTTGATGTATGGTAGCCAGCCAGGTCAGGCCACCCCACCCCACCCACACGTAATATACTACGACATTTAATTAAAGCGCCCCAGAACGATAAAATACATATACAGTACATTCATTAATTACCTTAAAATATTTGTAGTCTTAATGTAGGGTGAGAGGTGAGTTTTATTTGTAGGAAGTCACGTTTGGGAAGTATGGGTAGCCTGCCAGGGCTGCCCTCAACACGTAATGTAAACAAACTAGGCGAATGCGTCTGGTTTTCGTCACTTTACATTGTGTACAAGTTGTCTCCAAGTTGATACAGTAGAATAAATAAAGAGAAACACTCCCATTCTCATGTAACACCATTTTTAGAAGAAATGACGTCCTGAGTGAAGGCACACGAACGGAATAATTTTCTAGTTACCCCCAGTAATATTATAGTGACACATTTTCTTTGATGTTGGACTACAAGTCACCTGGCTACCACATCTCATATTTATGTTAATTTATTCTACTGTGCGGTGTATTTATCATGTTTATATGTTACATAGAGTGTTTATTACATAATTTTGAAAAAAATATCAAAGATGGATTAAAGGAAATGTCTATATTAACGTAATATACGACATTCAATGCGCCCACGAGATTACGTCTTCTTATTAATATGGCGTCAAGTGTAGAGAGACTCTTAGTGATGTTAAGAGTCTGAAGCTTTCAGAAGAATTCTGTATCTACGTATATGTAAATAAATATATTTATTAAATTTGGCAAATTAAAAATTTAGAAAGGTCATGGTATGTTAAGCCCACTAACAGGGAAAGTTTGAAGCTTATCAGAAAACTTATTCCCAAGACGTAATTGCTCCAAATCTAGTGATTCCAATTTTTTTAAAAATGTCAGGAAAATTCTAAATTTGCATCTACGCAGACTAAATTTATTGGTCTTCATCCATCTTATTCAATATTTTATAGATAATATTTTGAAGCTGATCATGAGAGGGAATATTTACTTATTTAACAGATATCAATATCCCAATTTATTTATAAAATTGGTAAAAATAAGAAAAATGTAGTCCAGTAACAAGGCGAGCCTTGTGTTCTACAAAACAAGCTCAAAAAGTTTGAAGCCAAACAGAAGAAGCATTCTCCAGTGTTGGCAGAGAGTACATTGTTTGCAAGATGTTTAAACTCTTTAAGTATACTGAAAAATTTGTAACGACATAAAATCAACTTAGTGAGTAGTGTTATTCCTGTAAGATGCATCAGGTATTTAACATTGCAGCCGTTCAAAAGAGGTGCACTCAAGTACTCAGTTACGTTTAACGTGATTTAAAGGGGAAAATCTCTTCAAAGGGAAGGGGGGTCCTTGCCCTGATGAAGAGGATCTTTATCTGAGGATTTTCTCCCTTTAGTATTCTTCCTTGCACCAAACTTAAATGCCCCGTCTCCTCCCTTCCCCATCCCATCTTTCCTTCCCACCTCCTTTCTATCCCTTCCCTCTCCTCTTTCATTTCCTACGCTTAGCGTTTAGGGATTTCCTGGGTCAAAGAAAATCATTGTCCGTCCTATTCCGTTGAAGCTCTCAGAGATGGTGTTGTTTACCTTGGAATCTGGATCATCTAAGGATGTGCTCATCCGCTCTCCTGAGTTCCGAAGGACTCTTTAGTTGTCCTCAAGGTGATGGGTGAATCTCTGGATGCTGCCTGTCGGTTCCGGAAGGAGGTGGTTCAGTGGATGTTAGGATATCCTGAATTGCCAGTTTACTGACATTAAGAGTAGGGTAGGGCACGTGTTCCATGCAGCATCTTCACATTCCTCTCTTTCTAGGAACAAAAAAAACTTATCATAGAACTGCTCTTCTTCCGCATACCATCGTTCAACAAGACTTTCTAACGTATGATGCAGACATTATGGAGCAACTCCAGCTACACGACCTTCCGATTCTTTGGATAGACAAGTACTGCCTGCCCACGCTTGGGCGGAAACGCTATCCTTGTAAAAAACCATACCACGGGTGGGGTTCGAACCCGCGGTCATTACGATTTCGTGAGTTATATCCTTGTAATATAGTTAAGTTAAACGTTTGACTGATTTAAACTTCTACCCTTTGGTTTATATAGAACAGAGCTTACAATTACTAGAATTGATTCCTACACCAAAATAATGTAGAATTGCTTGTGCTTTGACCACCCAGCAAAGTTTTGCAGGTCAATAGCAGAATGCTCGGTCTGTGCGAATGATCATTGCAATTCATCCTGCAGTCAACCTCCCACATGCCTTATCTGAAAATAGACGCACCCTGCATATTCTCGCCTTTGTCCGGTTTTCTTAAGAGAAAGGGAGATCCGCTGTCTTATCAAAAAAGAGGCTTTTCCCTACGCCATGACACTTTCCTATCTCCGCCTTCAAGGGAGACTCCCACGGCTTTCTTATTCCAGAGTTGCTAGACGACCTCAAACCTCGGTAGTACCTATTTCCAGTCACCTCTGTGTCTAATAATTTTGCAGTCCTAGGTTCTTAAGTTTCTACCTCGTCGTCTTCTTTTGTCCTTACTTTTTCATCTTCGTAGGTTTCTCCATCTACACGGCCTCCCCAACTAAATCATCACCTTATATTCCCCACATCATCAAAGTCTAAAACATCACCGAAGTACAAAACTCTGTCAGTCCGTAAATCACTTATTATTCCCCCACACTTTACTTTTCCTGTCTCTGAGTCTAGTTCGTTGCCTCGTAATACATCAGTTACCATTGTGGAAATTCCACCCCCTCCCCCACGTACAACTGCTCTCTCATGTCCCCTCTCAAGTTTCTTCCCACCAGGATACCGCTAACCTTCAATTATCTTCCTCTTTTTAGGTAACTTACGTTGTCTCTTCAGTCTTTACTCAACTTACTTCTTCTGTCTCTGACACCATGCTTCCTGCAGCTGAAACAATTCAAGATTTCTCCATGTTTATAGAGGAGCCAAAACCAGTAACGGACACAGATCCCCCTCCCAACACTTTACATTCACACGTTCCTCAACCTTCTACACAACGTCTTTCTTCTCAGACCTTCCTAGTCCGTAGACAACTCCTGCTTACTGTTACTGTTATACTTCTATTCACAAATCTTGGTTTCCTTACAGTGGAATTTTGAAGGACTCATGGGTAATTGGGGGTGAGCTTCAGGTGTTGCTCTCCCAGATTTTTCCTGTATGTCTGTTTACATGAACCAAAATTGTGCTCTGCTGTTGTCCTCCCCATCTCAGGCTTCACTGCGATCACCAGATCTTATTCTCGGTGGGACATTTAATGAAAGTACACTTCTTGTGGGCGTTGGTTTACAACATTCCCAGATCTTTGTTCATATTTCGCTACATTACACTGCGGCCCGTATCTACTTGAGGAAGTTTTGTACAGTCTCATCTTTGTATCTTTCTCTTTCTTGACCATTATATATTCCTGATACTGAGCTGGTTTCTTCCCTACCTCCTCTGGGGAGGGTCTCAATGTTACTCTCATGGCGACCAGTTAGAGGCTTTTCTCACTGCTCTTCCCCTCCATGTTTTAAATACAGGTACTCTCACTCATTTTGACCTTCGTTTTCAAAATCTTTCTCTCTTGAAAAGATCTTTCTATTTGCTCTTCAACTGCACTCGACTTTACTTGGTCTGCAGTACCAGATTTACATAACAACGGCCATTTACATATTCTCCTTACTTTCCATTCATATTCCTGTCCTCCTCGCAGTCCACGTTGACTGCGAGAAGACTGGACCCTTTACTTGCGTTAAAAAATTTGTCTTCCCAAGATGAGCTGTTAAAAATATTTACGAATTCTGTTTTAACCGCAGCATCAAATACAGTCCTCCAAACGTTAGGCATACCTTAGTGGTCTCCTGTTTGTGCTTGTGGAGTGCGTTTGAAACATGCTGCGTCGGGCCGTTATCATTACAATAGAACTGCAGATCAGTCAAGATCAAGATCAAGAGAGTTTAGGCAACACCCCATGTGGGGTGAGAGGGAAGACGGGATAGGCGAAGAATAGCGGTAGAGAGGAGTGTCCACAGTCGAAGAAAAAGAGCCAGGGCTTAACCCAGCTGCTAGGCTCTCGTGGGATAAACTTGGAGAAAACAGGAAGAGCAGCTATGTATGCATCGGTCTCGTGGTAGTTGAGGTCTTGAGTCTTGAGAAACTGACAGTTTCTAGGTCGCAGAAGAGGGTAGGCAGGTAGGAATATCAGAGGGCAGCACACAGGTGGGAGTTATAGGAGTAATTGAGAAGGCAGGGTTGCAGAGGAGCCATTTTCAAACTTTTTGAAGCTGCTTCTGGAGAGGTGGTATAGTTTAGTCTTGTTACTGAAGGTGAAACGTAGAGGCTTGATAAACTCAAGAACTTGGGTGAGTGTGAAGTGAAGAGGTGATTCACAGGTATACTTGACTGTTCTAACACCGAGGCCTTTGTAGAGCTCAGTGCAGGTCATGGTGTCAGCATGTGATGGAGAAGTGTAGAAAGTAAGGTTTTCCCATGAGGGTGTACTGGAGTCGTTACTATCTTCATCTTCTGAAGTGGATTCATCAACGTATCTTAGCCAGGTAACGGTGTTGGGAATGAGGGTGCTGAATTTCTGTTTCTAGATTTTCCATGAAGAGATTGGCAAGCACAGCACTGAGCAGGCTGCCAATTGCCATCCCAAAGCACTGTTTGTAAGTTGTCTTGATACTAGAAGAAGTAGAAATTAACACAGAGATCCACTAGAATGATGAAATCAGAATTATTATTATAATAAAAAAGAAGCGCTAAACCATAGGGGTCATACAGCGCAGCGGGGTAGGGCAGGATGCAGGGAGAATGGGTTGTAAGAGGGAGAGGGATGATTAGTAGGGCATGGAGTGCAGCAAGACAATGGATAGTGCAGGGATAGAGGGTAGCTAGAGATTGAGGTAGAAGGGACTGAGGGAGGTGCTAGAGGTATAATCTTCAGAGTTTGTGCAGTAAGTCAGTTGCTGTCAAAAAGTCAACGAGAGAGTCAGGATTAAAGGAGGGTCCATTAGCAAGAAGGGAAGGTAAAGAAAGGGCCGCAGAGCGAAGACGACGTTGGAGGTAAATTCTGCGTGCTCGTTGATAGAGTGGGCAGTCCAACAGGATATGGCGGACAAATACTGGAACCTGACAATGCTCAGAGAGAGGGGCAGGGAGCCTCTCCATGAGATACCCGTGAGTAAGACGAGTGTGGCCGATGCGAAGACGGGAGAGTGTAGTCTCCCAACCTCGACATTGGTGACAAGAAGAAGGCCAGAAACCTATACTTGGTTTAATAGAATGAAGTTTATTTAGCAGGTCAGACCAGCGTTGTTGCCATCGGGTGCAAAGGTGGGTAGCAATGACCGCAAAATAGTCCGTGAATGGAACACCTCTATATGAAACTGGAAGGTCATGTACTGCTGACCGTGCAGCAGTGTCTGCCTGGTCATTGCCCTGTACGTCAACATGACCAGGGACCCAGCAAAAAACAATATTTTTGTGTTTGCTAGAGATACGACGTAACCAAAGTTGGATACGAAGAACTAGGGGGTGAGGTGTATCAAATTTTCAGATAGCCTGTAAAGCACTAAAGGAGTCTGAAACGACTACAAATGGTGAGACAGACATAGATGCAATACGGATAAGTGCCACAAGAATGGCATACAATTCAGCCATAAATATGCTAGCCAAGGGTAATAGATGCCCTCGCACGACGCTGTCCGGAAACGCTGCTGCGAATCTGACGCCGCCAGATGACTTTGAACCATCGGTATACACTGCGATGGCATGGGAATGAGAACGGAAGTGGTCTAGAAAAAAAGAGCGACGAACAAATAAAGAGCCTCTACTAACATCTGTGACAATCCTATACATGGAAGGATTGCAGAGGTCATGAGAGCGAACATAATAGCAAATGCAATTTGCATCACGACGATCGGACAAGGATGGAATGTTCGCTTCTACATAGAGGCTCTCAACCGGGGAAGAACGAAATGCACCAAGGCATAAGCGTAATCCCTGGTGATGGATGGGATTAAGGCTGGAAAGAGTAGTAGGGGAGGCCGCCGAATGTATCTGGTCACCATAATCGAGTTTCGATAAAATTAAGGCTGAATGCAGGCGGAGGAGGGTGCTACGATCAGCCCCCCATGAAAGATGTGCGAGGGCTTTTAGGAGGTTCAGCCGGCTATGACAAGTTGCCTTCAGAGAGGTAATGTGAGGTTTCCAGGACAATCGACAGTCAAACAGGAGGACGAGAAACCTGACTGTATCACGTTCTGGGATACGTAAGCCGTATAGGTACAATGGATGATCAGAGACCACTAAACGTCTAGTAAACATAATTTGATGAGTTTTGCCACTAGAAAATTTAAACCCGTGAATAGTGGCCCAATCGGAAACTATAGCAAAGTCATCCACATAAAGCGATGACCAAATGTTGGATGGGAGAACAGTTCTTAGATCAGTTCTTGGATCAGTTCTTAGCTCAGTGAAGACGTGTCTAGTGTACTCCCTGTGGACTGAACCAAGATGCCCCCTATTGAGCAACTTTACCAGCAGCATAAGGAGGAATTGAGGGTAGCGAAGCTAGAGATACGGCGATTGACGGAGGAAAACAAGAGGATTCGTAGTAGTCCTCCTGTTGTGAGTCCTCAGGTCAAGAAGTAGAACCTGGGCAGTGACCGGACAGCAGGGGACGAAGTTGAAGATCAAGAAGACGTATGGAGAGGTAGTAACGACGAAGAAGAAAGAGACTGCTGTGGAAACTTCGAACTCCTTTTCTGTGCTGCCAGACGAATGTGAGTCGACTACTGGGAACGTCACGACGAACGGCACCAAGGAAGGTAAAAACATTGTTGTTGTTGGGGATAGCCAAGTTAGATATATGGATAGGGCCTTCTGCTTGAAAGATAGGAATAGGAGACAGAGGGTTTGCTTTCCTGGGGCGGGGATGGAAGACATTGTTAGCCGGCTTGACAACATCATGCATGGTAATGGGATAAATCCTATTATCTGCCTCAGTGCTGGAGGCAATGATGTAGCCAAGCGTAGAAGTGAGGATTTAGTTAGTAGGTATAAGGCAGCAATAGACATCATTAGAAAGAAGGGAGGGAGCCCTGTTATATGTGGCATTTTGCCAAGAAGGAGTGTTGGAAATGAATTTTTGTCCAGAGCAATTGGTATAAATTGCTGGCTGGACAAACACTGTAAGGATAATGCAGTCCCATTAATTGACAACTGGGACCACTTCTATGGCCGAAATGACATGTATGCCAGGGATGGGGTTCACTTATCCAGGGAGGGTGTTGGATTTCTCGCTAGCTCAGTTGAGGATGTTGTTAGGACTTTAAACTAGGATTAGTTAGAGGTATGGGTCTAGGAATGGTAATTAATGAGGGCCAAAATATTGATTCAGGCTTTAATATCATAAATCTTAACAATAACAGTAATCGAGTAACACAGGGTAATGATAGTAACAGAAATTGTGTAAAACAAAAGCTGAAAAAGGTTCACAAAAAGATACATATCAATGTATTTTATACTAACTGTCGAAGCGCCAGAAATAAAATGAACGAATTACGTTTGGTAGCATGTCCTGGGAACTTTGATGTCATTGCAATAACTGAAACATGGTATAATACCAAAAGTCGGGATATGATTGCTGAGTGTCATGTTCAGGGGTTTAAGTTGTTCCATGTAGATAGATATAATGGGAAAGGGGGTGGAGTTGCATTATATGTACGAGAAAATATAAATTGCTGCATAAAAACAGGCATAAAAATAGATGGATCATTAACAGAATCTGTTTGGGTAGAGTTTCTAGAAGGTCAAGAAAAACTGATTGTAGGTGTAATATACCGACCTCCAGGCTTGGATCACGATAGAGGAAGACTTCTTTGGGACGAAATTGTTAGGGCTTCGAGACACAATAACGTAGTGATAGTAGGGGATTTTAACTTTAGTCAAATTGACTGGACTTCTTTGACCGGTAATCTGGAGTCCAGTGACTTTATGGAAGTAGTTCAGGACTGTTTTCTGAAGCAGTGTGTCACGGAGCCTACCAGAGGTAATAATTTGCTCGACCTAGTCTTGTCAAATAAAGAAACCCTTGTAAATAATCTGGAGATCACTGAAGAGCTTGGAGCTAGTGATCACAAATCCATTACTTTTAATATTACCTGGGAGTACGAGAATAGGGATAATACGGTAAAAGTTGCTGATTTTCGTTCAGCCGATTATATTGGACTTAGAGAACACCTGTCTAATCTCGACTGGGGTAATCTAGCTAACGATTACGATGGGATCTGCGTTTATGATTTTTTCCTTAATAATGTACAACGTGCACAGAGTATGTTTATTCCCCAGAGAGAATTTAGGTCAAATAATAACGATCGCAAATGGATTAACAGGAGGCTAAAACATCTATTAGGGAGAAAAGAGAATTTATAGGCGCATCAAAGAGGAGATGTTAACCTTATTGACCAATATGTTCAGTTGAAAAGAGAAGTAAAAAAGGGGATTAGAAAGGCTAAACGTGACTATGAGATTAAGGTTGCTAATGAATCAGACTAATCCAAAAGGGTTCTTTCAAGTGTATAGGACGAAGGTGAGGGAAAAGGTAGGACCTCTGAAAATGGGAATGGACAGCTGACGGATAACGAACTGGAAATGTGTTCTCTATTTAATGACTATTTTTTGTCAGTCTTTACACAAGAAGACGTAAATGAGATTCCAGAAATTAACAATTATTCAGTTCCTGAAGAATTCAAGTTAACTAATATTACTGTCACGAGGGACATGGTTATCAAACAGATAGATAAACTGAAGCAAAATAAGTCCCCGGGACCCGACGAGTTGTTTTCCAGGGTACTTAAAGAATGCAAAATGGAACTTAGTCAGCCAATAACGAATGTGTTTAATACGTCCATCCTAACTGGTGTTGTGCCAGAGATGTGGAAGATAGCTAATGTAGTTCCTATATTCAAATCAGGGGATAAGTCAATTCCATCAAATTACCGTCCAATAAGCCTCACATATATAGTAGGCAAATTATTACAATCAATTATAGCTGATATTATTAGAAGTCACCTTGAAGAGCATAATTTGATTAATGAATCTCAGCATGGGTTCACGAGAGGTCGTTCCTGCCTGACAAATTTACTGACATTTTTCAATAAAACATTTGAGGCAGTAGACAGTGATAAAGAATATGATATAGTTTACTTTTATTTCAGTAAGGCCTTCGATAGAGTACCTCACAAGAGACTCTTAAGAAAGGTGGCAGCTCATGGTATAGGAGGTAAAGTTCTAGCATGGATAGAGGCATGGCTTACCAATAGAAAGCAGAGAGTTTCCATTAATGGGGTCAAATCTGAATGGGGATTAGTCACTAGTGGCGTTCCACAAGGATCAGTTTTAGGCCCATTGTTGTTCATAATTTACATAAATGACCTTGATGAAGGAATTGCAAGTGACATGAGTAAATTTGCTGATGATACAAAAATAGGCCGTATAATTAATTCTGAGGAGGATACCAGTGAACTCCAGGAGGATTTGGACAAATTAATGTCTTGGTCTGAAAAGTGGCAGATGAAGTTCAATGTGGACAAGTGTAAGGTGCTAGTTCTTGGTAATGAAAATATCCCTCGTATTTATAAACTAGGTGAAGTAGAGCTTGATCATACAGAATGTGAAAAAGACTTGGGAGTCATGGTAAGCAGAAATCGAAAGCCAAGACAACAGTGCCTAAGTGTGCGCAATAAGGCTAACAGATTACTAGGATTTATTTCAAGAAGTATAAGCAACAGAAGTCCAAAAGTTATTTTACAGCTCTATACATCACTAGTGAGACCTTATTTGGATTATGCAGCTCAGTTTTGGTCTCCTTACTACAGAATGGATATAGATTCGTTGGAGAACATACAGAGAAGAATGACTAAAATTATTTACAGTATAAGAAATCTCCCGTATGAAGATAGACTTAGAGCGTTGAATCTCCACTCTCTGGATAGACGTAGAATGAGGGGAGATATCATCGAGGTGTACAAGTGGATGATGGGCTAAAACAAAGGAGATATTAATAAAATACTGAGGATATCGAACCAAGTAAGAACCAGAAATAACGGATAAAAATTGGATAAATTTAGATTCAGAAAGGACATAGGCAAGTACTGGTTCTCGAACAGAGTTGTAGATGCGTGGAACAATCTTCCGAGTAGGGTGATAGAGGCTAGGACCTTGGGTGGCTTTAAAAAGAGATTGGACAAATATATGAGTGGGAGGGGCTGGGTTTGATTAGTGTCGTGAGTACGGGAGTAAATTCTTAGGTAGTGGTGGTTTTGATAAGGAACTGCCTTGTATGGGCCAGTAGGCCTTCTGCAGTGTTCCTCCATTCTTATGTTCTTATGTTCTTATGTTATTTATAGCAAGGAGAAAGAGTGTTGTGCTCAGAACACATCCCTGGGCGACACCTTCAGCTTGGACAAATTCCGGGAAAAGCTCATTACTAACCCGGACACGGAAATGTCTTTCAGTTAAGAAGGCCTTAAGGAAAAATGATATATTGCCTCAGAGGCCTAAGGAGTGGGACTGGGCCAAGATATTATACCTCCAAGTTGTCATAAGCCTTCTCAAGGTCGAAAAAGATGGCGATAACCGAGTGGTTATTAGCAAAAGCATTACGAATATACGTATCCAAGCGCAGTATGGGGTCAATGGCAGAACGGCCCTTACGAAAGCCATATTGACTAGGGGAGAGACTATTGTGCGTCTCTAAATACCACATCAAACGTCTATTAACTAGACGTTCCATCACCTTGCAAACTGCACTGGTATGAGCGATGGGACGGTAGTGGGAAGTATCACGTCCCGTAGTACCCGGTTTGTGAAAAGAGAGAACAATAGCAGACTTCCACAGCTGGGGAAGAACTCATTGCGACCATGTAAGATTAAAGAGTCGTAAGAGGACAGTAAGAGCAGACTGATGTAAATGCTGTAGCATACAAATATGTATGCCGTCTGGCCCAGATGCCGATGATCGGCAAGCAGAGAGTGTTGCCTCCAGTTCTTGAAGGGTAAAAGGAACATTATAAGATTCTTCTCTGAGAGAAGAAAAATCTAAGGGCTTTAACTCGCTGGTAGACTTAGAGGAAAGGAACGAGGGGCATAGATGGAGCCCCTGAGAAATGCGAACCAGATGATTACCAATTTCAGTGGCAACGGCAAGAGGGTGTGCTATATCGACACCGGCAACCTGAAGAACAGGAGCCGGGTCGGGGAAGAATTTACCCTCATCGAGGAAGCCGAAGTGACGGTGGAAACGTAATCCCACCAGCAAGTGCATTTAGAATCACGCAAGACACGGCGAGCAATTGCTCTCCTCTGCTTAAAGTCAACGAGTCTCTCTGTGGTTCTGTTATACCAATACCTGCCCCACGCAGCGCATTTCAAACGTACTGCCCGAGCACAAGTAGGAGACCACCAAGGCACACACTTCTGAGAATGCTTGCCCGAGGTTTGGGGGATAGAATGCGAAGCTGCTGTGAAGACGGAGGACGAAAAGAGATGGAGGACGAAGAAGGAACCTCAAGAAAGGCAGTAAAATGTGCGTAAAGGTCCCATTTCGCCCGGTCAAATTGCCAGCGTGGGCTACGAGGAGGTAGAGAATACGAAGGGGACTTAAGGATGATTGGAAAATGATCGCTGTCATGTAAGTCCGGGAGGACAGACCAGGTGAAGTCGAGGACATTTGAGGAAGAGCAGATGGAGAGATCGATGTAAGAGAAAGAATGAGTTCAAGGATCAAAATGGGTAGGAGTACCCGTATTTAAAACATGGAGGGGGAGAGAAGCAAGAAATGCCTCCAACTTAACGCCACGGGAGTCACAGTGCGACCCTCCCCAGAGAAAATGGTGTGCGTTAAAATAGCCAAGTAACAGAAGGGGTGGCGGCAAGGAAGAAACCAGAAAATCAACATCTGGGATAGACAATGCCCGAGAAGGGGAGAGATATAAAGAACAGAGTGTATACCACTTATTCAAGTGGATACGGGCTGAAGTGTAATGTAGAGAAAAAACCACATAGAGCTGACGGTATGGAATACCAGTGCGTATAAGAAGAGCACTTTCGTTAAAGGTTCCATCGGAAAAAGGATCCAATGAATATAACTAATCATAGCCGGAAAAGGGCCGGATAACAGCGGATTGTAATTTGGGTTCTTGCAAACAGACCCCAACAGGGAAAAACTGGGAGAGCAACACCTGAAGCTCACCCCGGTTACCCCTGAGGCCTCGGATATTCCACTGCAAATAAGCCATGATTTATGGAGATAAAGCTATAAGTCGAAGTTAGAGGTATCTATGGACTAGGGTTAGAAAAGTCCATGTGTGGAGACAGCGGAAGACCTGTAATCAGAGAAGGAGTGGGACGCTGTGAAGGAAGGAGAGGAGTAGACGGAGAAGAGAGAGGAGGAGGAACCGGATGTGGAGCGGTGTCCATCAACGTTCCAGACTGTAATAAATTCTGCGATAGCTTCCAGTGTTTCGAAAGACAAAGATGCAGAATGTGGGACTACATTAGAATTGGAAGGAGGAGAGTGAGCAACTATCGGGGAGGTATAGACTGTACTAAAGTAGAGAGCGAGGAGATGGAAGAGGAAACTGTTGAAGGGGCTTGGGAAGGGACAGGAGTGGAAGCGACCTGTGAAGGGGCAGTCAAGGAAGGAACTTGGGAGGGGACAGCAGATGAAGACATTAAACGAGGAGGAGAATGAACCTCCACACACATTACAGAACTAGTCGGAGGTGAAGAACCTAGCAGTGTGGATTTTTTTGCCGGACTTATGAGAAGAAGGGGGGTGGTGAGGATTAGGTGGTGGACGAGGGCGTGTAGACAAAGAACTGTGCGAGTGAGTAGAGGAATGGGTGTGGACAGTATGAGATGCCGAGGTAGGGACCTCGGAGCCAAGAACAGCAAAAGGATTCGAGACAGGGGTGACTGAGGATGGGGCGACCAAAGAGGAAGCTGTGGAAGTTGAGACCCCAGAAGTGGGGTGACGTTTAGCAATGCAAGAATAGGAAATACAGGGAAGTCTCCCTTGAAGGCGTAGATGAGAGACGATAGCATATGAGAAGCCTTTCCGCCTCTTTGAGACAACAGATTTCCCGCTCATTTAGGTAAACCTGACAATGGCGAGTGTACGATGGATGTGCCTCATGACAGTTAAGGCAAGAGGGAGGTAGATTACAAGAAGGACTGGCATGGTCGTCGGCACCACAGACTGGTCATTCGGCCATGGACCTGCAATATTTCGCTGGATGACCAAAACGCCAGCGGTTTCTACACTGTTGCGGTGTAGGAGTCACCTTTCGAACTTGTAACCGGTGACCTGCAATGTAGACCGAGGTTGGAAGTTCACGGCAGTCAAATGTTAAATGAGCTATAAAGCAAGGATAACGTCTTCGCTTATGGGCAGGGAGGACTAAAATGTCAACTTTAAGGATAGGGAGGTCTTGGAGCTCAAGCTGCTCCAGAATGTCATCACCACATGTCTGAAAATTCTGTTGGACAATGGTGTGGGGTAAAATGACAGTACCACTACAAGAATTGAGAGAATGATGCTTGTCAATAGTGTAGATGAATGGTTCAGAGAACCGACAAGTTATAAATTAGACACATATGCAACATTTGGGTATCTTTATTGAGGAAACGTTTCGCCACACAGTGGCTTCATCAGTCCCATACAAAGCAGAAAGGTGTAAGGAGAGGAGGAGATTTGAGGTAATCAGTCCCTCGGCCTGGAGTCGATATGTTCAGTCCATCAATCTTGTAGAAATGACAGCATATGTCCGTAGAGGTTGCTTATATACTGTAGTCAGGTGAGGTGAAGCAGCAGGAGGCGGGGTCATAGTGGTACCATCCACTAGTCGAAGTAGGTCTTAATACAAACGGATCTTAATACAAACGAATTCTTCAACACTTGTCCAACCTTTGGACGAAGACCTGCTTCGACTAGTGGATGGTACCACTATGACCCCGCCTCCTGCTGCTTCACCTCACCTGACTACAGTATATAAGCCACTTCTACGGACATATGCTGTCATTTCTACAAGATTGATGAACTGAACACATCGACTCCAGGCCGAGGGACTGATTACCTCAAATCTCCTACTCTCCTTACACCTTTCTGCTTTGTATTGGACTGATGAAGCCACTGTGTGGCGAAACGTTTCCTCAATAAAGATACCCAAATGTTGCATATGTGTCTAATTTATAACTTGTCAATAGTGATAGGAATAGTATCTATGGTCGTAAGGAGAGAAAGATCGCGAGCTTGGCCAGCATTCTGGACCGTGATGATGCGAGTGCCGCTCTTGAGAGCGTGAAATGAGATATCTTTACCTACATGGCATAGGAGAGCTTTACCAATACTATGATCGGAAAGATAGGTAGTGGGAGTAGTCGGTCTTAGAGTAAAAAACTTTGTCCATTGAGTAGTGTGAAACAAAGTGTTTAAGGGGAGTGCATGACGAGCTGGTCGTTTCTGAGATGAATGAGAAGAAAGTGTCGAATTGTCATGTAAGGGTCTTGGTCGTTTGGATGTGGGACCGGAGGTGGTCCGACGTGTGACAGGCGAGCAATTCGAAAATTGCCGCACAGTAGAGGGAGAAGCCGGAATCAAGGTCAGAGAAGAGCGAAGGTCAGACATGTCAAAAGGGCGAGTCGGAACCCCGGTACCTAAAGCAGGTGACGAATGGGCACCAGCAAGAGGTACAGGGGCATTGGAGGTGTCCGAAGAGTTGTCCATTAACGAGGTAAGGTCAGAACTGGGTGCCGTATCAGGAAGGGGCCAGGGGATAGTAGGTTCACGGATTGGGTCGTCCATGGTTAGGTTATTTCTTTCTTTTTGTTATTAAGAAAAAAAAAAAAGAAGAAAAGAAAAAAAAGAATAAAAAAAGGGGGGAACGTGGAGGGACAGCTCCTAGGAGGAATGAAAGGGGCGTAAATCCCCCTCCGTGCCCAAGAGGACCTCAACACCGCAAGTAGTGCAGATGCTGCATGGAACCCGTGCCATACCCTACCCTTCATGCCAGTAAACCAGCAATCCAGGATAGCAACCTCACATCCACCGAGCCACCTCGGCAGACAAAAGAGAGGTCAGCCGGATACCCGCCACAAAGCATACCTCCTTCGGCCACCACCCCCGGAATCAGAAATGTGGCCTCCAGAGATACACCCGTCGCCCGTAAGATACCCAAAGCCACCCCTCGGGAGACCGGAGAGGGATCGGGATATCCCCAGGCGATCCAGATTCCACGGCAAACTACACCACCGCCAAGAACCTCAATGGAATGGGATGGACCACGATACCCTTCCCCCTACCTAGGAACTAGAATGCCTGTGGAGAGAAGCTCACAAGGTAAAAATGGGAAGGGAATAAGGGAGGGATGAGTAGGAGGATGAAAGGGAGAAGGGAGGATGGGGAAGATGGGAAAGGGGAGGTGGGATTGGAGGGTAATTAGGTTCGGTCTGAGGAAGAAGAACAACAGGTCCAATTCCTCAGACCGATAGCCTCTTTATCGTGACAAGGAGCCCCCTTTAAAGAGGATGAAATCTAGAAAAGGTAAAGGGAGGTCTTGGTTTTCAGTGAGCCTCTGTCTCAGAATGTTTATTGCAGCATCAGTAGGAACGTTGGTAAAGAGGGCTGTGACATCGAAGGAAGCCATGGTTTTGTTTTTAATATTCAGGTCAGAAATTCGAGAGAGAAGGTCACCTGAGTGACTCCACGGGGCATATGATGACCTGGGATGAGGCACAACTCGTTCTCACCGAACCAGACCTTAGACTCGACGGTGTCTAGAAGCCTCACTAATCGCCTTCACCAACACAACTGAACGTAACACTGGAAACCACATAATTTCTAAAACATTAGCATACATGAGTCAACCAGGCAAAGCAGCACCAACCCAGCAACACAGGAGTCACATGATCTCATCGTCTACCCGTCCTCATCCCAACATGGCATTCTTCAGGACACCAGCGTCACTCACACCTCACTCTCCGCCAATATATAATGGCTTTCAACCTGTGTATGTTAGAAGTGATCAAGGTCCCAGGACCGAAACGTTTTCTAATAAATATGTCCTAGTGTTTGCTTACGTGTTTTTCTAAACTAACTTGTCGGTATTTATTACCAAAGTTTATACCATTTGTTCTTACTTACAATGCGACGCAAATAAAGTTGAATACGAAGAACTAGGGGATGAGGAGAATAAATTTTTTTGATAGATTGCAAAGCACTAAAGAAATCTGAAACTACCACAAACGTCGAAATAGACAGGTATGCAATATGTATAACAGTGATGAGAGCTGCATACAGTTGAGCTGAGAAAATGCTAGCTGATTCTAATAAATGACCTTTTACCACTCTGTCGGGAAACACTGGTTCTAAATCCTCTGACACCATCTACGGCATGAGAATGAGATCGAAAGTGGTTAAGAAAAAGGGAGCGAGAATCTACTGTAGAAATTTGAGCTTTCGCTCACGGCAGCGGGGAAGATCAGACACGAATTGTCGGAACCTCCCAAAGGGAAAGTGAAAAGTTAGATGTCGGATGAACATGTAAACGGGGTAAATTAAGAGAAGCCAATAAAGAGTGAATATGAAAAGAAAAAGGTTTGAGTAAACAGGGGCGGCGAACAAATAAAGGGCCTTTACTAACGTCTGTGACCATCCAGTATGAAGAAGGATTGTGAAAGTCATGAGATCGGACAAAATATCGGAGACAGTGAGCATCATGCCGATCGCAAAAAGAGAGAAGTTCACCTCTTCATATAGGTTCTCGACCCGGAAGAAACGAAACGCACATAGACACACACGTAATCCCTGATGATTAATGGGATCAAGTTTAGAAAGAGTTGCATAAGAGGCCGCAGAATATATCTGGTCGCCATAATCTAGCTTCGATAGGATGAGAGCAGAATGAAGTCGAAGGAGAGTTTGTCTATCACGTCCATTCGCCCCCCCCCCCCCAAGAAAGATAGGTGAGGGTTTTAAGGAGGTTCAGCCGGCTATAGCAATTTGCTTTCAGGGAGGTAATCTGAAGTTTCCAGGACAACTGGCCATCAAACAGACGACCAGAAAACCTGACCATATCTCCTTCAGGGATATGAGAACCATACCGGTATAATGGAGCAATAGAGACAACAGAGCGTCTTGCAGAAGTTGCCTGGTATGTTTTAGTACCAGAAAATATAATCCAATGATTAGTGATCCAATGTGAAACATGATCAATAGCATTATGGAGAGACTAATAGTAGGTGACAGTTAGCGCCAGCGTAAGCTATAACAAAATCATCGACGTAAAGTGACGACCAAATATTAAAAGACAGAATTAAGGGAAGATCTTTATTAATAACCAGTAAAAAAAGGGTATTGCTAAGAACACAACGCTGAGAGACACCTTCAACCTGGACATAGTCAGGAAAACGTCTGGTAAACAGACTTTAAGTGTGATATTTGGAATCACAAAATCGTCTTTCCATTCACCAATTTGACTTTCGTAAGGGCCGATCCACTATCGACCCCTTACTCCGTTTTGATAACTATGTTTGTAATGCATTTGCTAGTAACCACTTGGTTATCGCAATTGTTTTCGATCTTGAAAAAAATACGTCACTGCCTGGTGATAAAACATTTTGGCCCAAGCTCTTTCCTTAGGCCTTGGGGGCAATCTGCCGCTTTTCCTTAAAAATTTCTTATCTGAGAGACATTCCGTATTAGGATTAAATATTTAAATATTTAAATTTTTTATCTGATAGACATTCCGTATCAAGAGAGAAATTCTAGTACAGCATTCTTCTATCCACGCCATTTTTGTGTTGATCACCTCATTACTTCCTCTCTTTCTATCCCATTTTTTCAAGCAGTTGCTCTTACCTCCCACTAGTTGTCCTTTTCTTCACATACTTTTCCTTCTACCTTACCCAGTTACCATTGAACTATAAGTTGATATATAAGTCACTCATCCAATATTCGTGTTCTGAAGTTTCCTTTTACCCATAATCATAAACTACTGTCGTTATATACTTCATCACGCTTTGCATACATATTCTCTTCTTACATAAGTATTTTACATATGTTTTTACCGAACAATACTTAACGAGAACAAAATATACAGCTTTGTCAGCAAGTAGGATGATATTAAAAAATTACCCATAAGCAAAGAATAAACTGGATGTTCCAGTGCGTGTTACTCTAATTATTATTATTACTATTATTATTATTATTATTATTATTATTATTATTATTATTATTATTATTATTATTATTATTATTATTTTAAACGCTAAACTAATGTGTGGCATTCAGTGCAAGACATAGTGGAGGCTTGATCCTCAGTCTACTGAGCGCGAGACCTTACTCCAAGAATGTTTGTATTTTTGGTATATACTTTTAATAAATATGCATCTTAGATTATTAGTTATAACTGAATTGATGAACTCTTTCATAAAAACTTTTTAATTTAACATTATATATTAAACTTCATTAAACTTCAAGTGTCTGAAGAGAGCCTTATACTTTTCTTTCAGTGAGATCTGGGCTTGTGGCACCAGATTATCATGATGGATCACATAGAGAGTCAAGTTGGCGAGTCTGAGGGGCCTGTTGTCCAGTCAGCACACGGTGTTAAGCAGCTAGCCAGCAAATACCACTACTACCCACCAGATAAGCTGGGTAACGTATAATCGCTACTCTCTCACACACACACACGACTACACAGTCACGGTCACGGTCGCAGTCACGGGTGTAGCAGCAACAGTAGGGCTGCCTGAATATCGTATTTTTAGGCCTTATTTAGGAACTAGCAGACGTCATGAACGTGACAGGTTACTGAACAAACACACAAGGTGGGAAACAAAGTTTCAAAGTGAGAAAAGTTTGGGCAAGACCACATTTTTTATAGAAAAATTTAAACTTTTCATATTGAGAGAGGGCCAGGAGGCCTACCAGGCAGGCACTCATGTTTGCCACTTGTCATTATATAATTCTAAGTAACAGCAGAACAATTGGTGACCTCATAGTGAGTGAGATAAGTGTAAAGCCAGAAGGTAGTAGTGGGTTAGCAGCAAAGGAAGCATTGCAGTGAGTGAGAAAACCTAAAATAACAAGAAACAGGACAGTACAGTACGACATCAACGGCAGCATTACGAAGCAACTCATAACGATGCTTATCGCCAGCCACGCGAGTATCCCACCTGTTTGTGGTTGGTCAGGTACATTAGCTTCAGGCATGCACATAACTGCGAGTTAATTAAGGATCCACTCTTTTCTGTAGGGAGCCTAAGTACCAAAAACAAGAGTTATTAGTAGTTAATATATATATATATATATATATATATAGGGGTCCACCTCTGGTGTCAATTGTGGGACCCATTGCCTCGGAGAAGTGGATAAAAAGACTTCAAGGAAGAATATTTAGATTTCTTTCTGAAGCCATTTGAATATTCCACTTCCCCTACCACCCCATCTTTTTTTTTTTTTTTTTACAAACTTTATTTCAAGACAAAATACAATGGGGAGTAAAACAACATAGATAACTCAGAGCTACATGTCAAATACTTCGTCCAACTCCCCGGCAGTGGGCCGCGTGCCCAAAATACTGCAGGCATTTCCCCTCTGGATCGCAACACTGAGTCTCTGAAAGAGGAAACTGGTCGCCCTGTTGGAAGATGAAGTAGAGAAATAGTTTGATGTAATTAATAGCAAGCTAACCTGTATTTGAGTAGCGAGATGACTTGTATCAATAGCGAGCTAACCAGTATCAGTAGCGAACTGACCTGTATCAATAGCGAGCTGACCTGTATCAATATATATATCAATATATATATATATATATATATATATATATATATATATATATATATATATATATATATATATATATAACATATATATATATATATATATATATATATACATAAACACGCCCAGTAGACATCAGCGTTAGTGGAAGATGAAGTAGAAATAGTTTGATGTAATTAATAGCAAGCTAAACTGTATTTGAGTAGCGAGATGACTTGTATCAATAGCGAGCTAACCAGTATCAGTAAGCGAACTGACCTGTATCAATAGCGAGCTGACCTGTATCAATATATATATCAATATATATATATATATATATATATATATATATATATATATATATATATATATATATATATATATATATTATATATATATATATATATATATATATATATATATATATATATATATATTGATATATATATTGATCAGGTCAGTTCGCTACTGATACTGGTTAGCTCGCTATTGATACAAGTCATCTCGCTACTCAAATACAGGTTAGCTTGCTATTAATTAAATCAAACTATTTCTCTACTTCATCTTCCACTAACGCTGATGTCTACTGGAGCGTGTTTATGTATTCGACTAATGAAGCTGCAGTGTAGGTGAAGTGTTTTGTCTAACTTATCATGAGGTGGTATCAGCAACAGCAGCAGCAACCTCAGTGTTAGTAACAGCAACAATCTCAGTAGCAATAACAATCTCAGTAGCAATAATAATCTCAGTAGCAATAATAATCTCAGTAGCAATAATAATCTCAGTAGCAATAATAATCTCAGTAGCAATAATAATCTCAGTAGCATTAATAATCTCAGTATCAATAATAATCTCAGTAGCAATAATAATCTCAGTAGCAATAATAATCTCAGTATCAATAATAATCTCATAGTAGAAGCATAAAACAAGAACCAAGCCGAAAGTGACCCATGTGACTGTGTAGTACGGGTTCCCAAAGACTTAGGAACACACTTGTTTACCTAATTACTATCTATCATACACAAACTACTAGTCTAGAAGGGCTTAACCATCCCACAGCTACCATCATTGTGTAATTAACTTGCGCCAAGTGTCATGCTACCAGCCTTGTGATTCATTAACTTTAACTATTAATGACAAAAAATCATCCACTGGGGATATATGGATAGGCCTGGTCATGTGGATCACTGTTGGAAATAAATTTATATGCCCCTGCGCTAGAAATTTATCCAGTTCTTGTCAGATTTACTGTATAGATGTAACAGATATTTTTTCTTCCACAGGTCTATTTGAAAGTATTCGTGTCAGTGCCAAAGAATCATGTTCATTCTCAGGAAGATGCTTCGTGTCAGGGCTAACCTCCTGGTTGCCCATCCTCTCCTGGTTACCCTCGTATAATCTTCGATCATACCTTCTTGGGGACATTGCGTCTGGCATCACTGTAGCTATTATGCATATACCACAAGGTAAGTTTTGAACCTGGTTGATAGACTTAATCATATTAAATATTAATATTAATATTAATATTAATTTTCGTATCTCAAAATATTTTCTTCTTGATTCGCATTATTTGGTACACAATGATGTTGGAGTGAGAACCACTTGTGTATTGCTCAGGACATTTATTAAAGAAAACGTTTCACCACGAGTGGTTTCTTCAGTACTAATGAAGCTACTCTATTTGTAGCCTAATTTTTATATTTTTAAATGTTTCCAGATAATATGTAGAGGGTGCATCTAGAAAGTCATTTTTTTTGTTTTGTTTTTGCTTTGCATCTGTAAGAGTTATAACACTGAGTTGAAGGAACACTTCTTTATTACATCCTAACGCTGTCTCCATTATTTCTTCGCAATTTTACATAGAGATTTACATAGAAGTGCAAGGAGAGCCACTGACATGCCAGGGCATAACGGGCAGCTTAATCTAAAAACTTATGGACTATGTACATAATATGATGGTATTTCATTTGGTTAATTATAATATGGTGACACTACATTGCAGCAAGTGTTTAGTAGGATGGTAGTTAATAGTAAAAAATTTAATTATTTTTTGGAAAATGATATTGAGTATTTTTTTAAAGTAATTTACAGAATGCGTATTTAGTTTATGGTGAGTAGGTGGTAATATTACAATGTTATAATAGTACAAATTGAGATTATCTTATAGGAAAAAAATACTGAGCATTTTTGAAAGTAATATTATCGTACATAATTATAATAAAAATGGAATTATCTTATAGGAGAAATAACAATGAGTATTTTTTTATTACGAGTATTTAGGTAAGGGTGAGTAGGTGGTTTTTGAGAAGAGTCTTAAAATGATTCTGAGACAAGGTTATTTTTGTATTTTCTGGTAATGAGTTCCAGAATCTGGGGCCCTTTATGTGCATTGAATTTTTACATAGTTTGCTATAGATGCGGGGTACATCAAAATGTGATCTGTTTCTTGTGTTATGGTCATGGGTCCTATTAAAGTTGGTGAGGAGAATTTTGAGTGGAGGGTTTATATTAGAATGTAGAGTTCTATGTATGTAGTAGGCACAATTATAAGTGTGAATGTTCTTTATGGTGAGTAGTTTTAGGCTTTTGAATATTGGTGGAGTATGCTGTCTAGAGTAGGAATTTGTTATCATTCTGACTGCAGCCTTTTGCTCGGTTATGAGTGGTCTAAGGTGATTTAATGTTGTAGATCCCCATGCACAGATTCCATAAGTGAGATAAGGGTAGATGAGTGAGTGGTATAGTGCAAGGAGAGCTGATTGAAGTACATAGTAGAGTATCTTAGATAATATGCCTACTGTCTTTGAGATTTTCTTGGAAATTTGTTGTATATGTGTTTAGAATTTAAGGCTGCTGTCAAGGTGGATTCCTAGGAATTTTCCCTCTGTGAGTCTTGTGATGGGTGAACCATTGAGCTTTATGTTAAGTGGAACATTTGTGGCTTTGCTTCCAAACTGTATGAAGTAGGTCTTGTCAGTATTGAGAGTAAGCTTGTTAGTCGTCATCCATGTTGATATTTTCTGTAATTCGGCATTAACAGTGTTGGCCAGTATAACTGGATTTGGGTGAGAGAAGACATATGTTGTGTCATCTGCAAATTAAATGGGGTTGAGTAGTTGTGATGCATTCGGTAGGTCATTGATGTAAATGAGGAATAGGAGTGGCCCCAGGACACTTCCTTGAGGGACTCCGACTGTAATTTGTTGTGTGGAAGAGTTCGCTCCATTTGTGTACACGTATTGGCTTCTGTTGCTAAGGTATGACTTAAGGCAGTTGAGTAGGTGCCTTCTTATACCATAATGTGCTAATTTTGTGAGCAGTAAATCATGGTCGACTGTATCAAAAGCTTTGCGTAGATCAATGAAGATTCCCAGTGGGACTTCTTTCTTCTCAAGTGCGGTGTATATTAACTCCAACATGTGCATAATAGCATCGTTTGTGCTCTTGTTGGTCCTGAATCCAAATTGACAGGGGTTGAGTACATTGTGTGAGACGAGGTAGGAATAGATTTGTCTATGAATTAATTTTTCGAAGATTTTAGAAAGCAATGGTAAATTAAAAATTGGTCTATAATTATTCAAGTCTGTTTGATCACCTCCTTTGTGGATCGGGGTGACCCTTGCTATTTTGAGAATTGATGGAAAGGTAGAGGCTTCAATGGATTTATGAATAGTGTTGCTATAATTGGTGATTCCTCTCTGTAGTCGACAGATGACGCCTGCAGCACAGGTGATACGTTTCGTCATTGAAGATTTTCAACTTGTCGTTGTTGTATACCATTTATAATAGAACTCTAATAATGCTTAAATTATATCACATCAAACATGACACACAAACCCACTCTAACATTAAAATTTATATTTTTTTTGTAACCTTCTGGAGGCAGTTTTGAGTTACACAAGAGACATGCTGAGGAAATCAAACAGAAAGAGACCACTGGGATTAAGCGAAGCATTTCATAGAAACTAAGCAGACACAAATTACAAACACTAGGACATTCTACTAGAAATATTTCGGTCCTGGGACCTTGTTCACTCCAAATGTACATACAGGTGCGAAGACACCTGTCTAGTCTTGACTGGGGTTATCTGTCTAATGTTTGTTTTCACGAAGATCATACTCAAACTAACGATAGGATCTGCACATCTGACTTTTTTTCTTATTATGTACATCGTGCCCAAAATATATGTATTCACCAGAGAGAATTTAGGCCAAATAAAAACGATTACAAATAGATAAACAGGAGAATAAAGCTTCAATTAGGAGAGAAGAGAGGAATTTAAGGAAGAATGAAAATGATAGAGGATATCCTTATTGACTAATATGTTCATATTAAGAGAGAGGTAAAGAAAGCCAACAGCAATTAAAAAAATGAATGAGACAATGAATCAAAGTTAAATCCAAAAGGTTCTTTTAAGCGTATTATACAAAGATAATGGAAAATATTACCACTGAGAACTAGGTCTGGACAGCTTAATGAGCAGTTAATGTGCTCTCTTTTTAATAGTTATTTCTTGTCAGTCTTCACACGAAAGGCAGATAATATCCAAGTAATTAATAATTATTCAGGTCCTAAAGAAACCAAATTAAGTAATAATATCGTCACGAGGGACATGCATATCAAACAAGTAGACAAATTACAACAAAAAATGACCCTGGGTCACGACGGATTGTTTTCAAGGTTACTTAACCAATGCAAGTGGGAACTTAGTCGATAACAAGCCTGCGATACCAGAGATATGGAAGATAGCTAATGTAATTCTTATCTTTAAATCAGGGAATAAGTCAGTTCCATCAAATTATCGCCCAATTAGCCTGGCATCGTTAGTAGGCAAATTGTTAGAATTAATTATAGCCGATATAACAAGAAGCCACCTTAACGTACATATGAATGCTAATATGAGTGTTAATGCTCCATAATAATTACCTACATGGAAGCTGAAACTCAGGAGATTAATTGATCTGTATATTTCGATCTTCTGGGATCATTTTCAGCATTGACAAATTGCTGATAAACGATTTCCTCTCTTTCAAACATAAAATGAGTATGCTCTTGACTTAGAGTGCATGTTTTGTGGATGAGTTGTAGCTTTTCCATTGTGAAGACTCTTACTGGTCTCTGGGTCGTAACCGTTGACTGTAGTGACCTAAGAAAGAATATCTGAGTCATCCTCGATTTATTCGTTTAGGTCCTGAAAAACATCCATGCAACGGTGTTTTTACAGCTACTCTCCTCAAGTTCAAATATTCTTTCAAAATGCTTTGGCACAACCCATAAGAAATTCCCACAGCACTTACATTGTCCTGGATACTCTGACCACAATCTTCGTGTACAACCTTCCTCATGTTTTTCAATGTTGGCGTCTATTTTTAACGTTGATGGACGACCAGACGATGGACGACTGACGTTCGTCCTGCTCACATACAGAAGCAACAAGAAAAGTGGTGAGGTAGTGTTATGTAACATAAAACTAGACCTGTTACATCAAAAACTATATCAAGACTAAAGGAACTGACTAAGGGGAAACATCTTTCAGATGAATTTGTTATGCTTTCCTAACACGAAAATGTGTTGACTCACAAAATCGTAATAATACCACTGAACGGGTTGTAATCCTAAGGGATTTTAATTTTATTCAGATTAACCGGGAATCCAAAGTTCAGTGACTTCCAAGAGGTAGTCCAGGATTAATTTATGAAGCTGTTTGCAAAAGAACCAACTTGATGGGAAACCTGTTTGACTTGCTGCTGGGAAACAAAGAAATCCTCTCTTCCCCCTCAAAAAAAAGTCTAGAGATCACGTAGAAGCTTCTAACAAGTGATCACAAAACTACTACTTTTGATATTACCTGAAAATGTAATAATAAAGAAATGTATAATCGACACCGGGAACACATGTATAATTTTGACGGGGCTGACTTGATCAGTGATTATATTGAAAAAAAAAGTTACAAACAATAAAGAAGAGAAATGCCAGTATGACATTTCCCTGAATGCTGAACAATCTGCCCCAAGAACATATATTCTGCTCTTAGAAACCAGATCAAATATGACTCAAATGGATAAATAAAGGATTAAAACATCTGAGTTTAAAAACAAAAGTATTTCAAGGCCCATCAAAGGAGAGGGTCGCCTTACACACTAATATATTCGTATTAAAAGAAAGGTCAAGGAAGAAATATGAAAAACTAGAAGAGAATATTAAATCAAAGTTGCAAGATTTCCACGTCAATCTGAAATGTTTCTTCTAAATATATTAGAAAAAGTTTAGGATGAAGTTAGGTTGACTTGACTCACGAGGAGGAATCTTGTTGTAGCCAGCTGGTCCAGTGGCTAGCGCGTCGGTCTGGAGTTTTATGACAGATCGCGGGTTCTAACCCCGCCCGTAGTATGGTTTGTTTGCAATCGTGTCATTACGATTTCGTGAGTCCTGACAATGATTCGCCTACACAATGTGCTTTAGCAAGTCACAAACGGATCTTTATTCATCGTGTTGGTATTTCATACTATTTCTTTCCATCTAAAAAGCTTACTGATGATGAGATGGGAATGAATTCAATTTTTAACAAATATTTCATGAATTGATAATTTTGAGAAACCTGGAAAAGACTACTGATATAATATCACAGTATGCCTAGTAAGGGCCTACTGGCATAGTAAGGGCCCACTGGCATAATAAGAGCCTACTGGCATAGTAAGGGCCTACTGGCATAGTAAGGGCCTACTGACATAGTAAGGATCTACTGGCCCTTAATATGCCAGGTCCTTATCAAATCCAAACCATCTAACTGAAATATTTTACTTTTGGTAACACTTCTAACCCATGTTGCACAAGTGCCACTCAAACACAACCCTTCTCTTTCAGGTCTTACCTATTTCTAAGGCCACCTCTACTGTCGCACCATGGCTTTCCTACATCCTCTCTAATCTAAACTTATCGAATTTGAATTCATTATTTTGAGTTCTTGCTTGGTTGGATTTTCTCAGTATCCTATTTAATAAAACTTTTCTTATGCCTGTCTTCCACGTGTGCACTTCCGTCATGTCTCCCCTCATTCTACGTCTTTAAAAGAATGAAGGTTTAGAGCTCTCAATCGTTATTCGCAAGAAAGATTTCTTATTCAGTGAATTAATTTTGTCATTATTCTCCGCATGTTCTCCATTGCATTTATATCTATTCTGTAATTTGGAGACCAGGACTGAGCTACGTAATGTAAGCTGTAGCATAAACTCTGGGTTATTATCGCTTATACTGTGTACTTCTTGGCATAAATTCTAATATTTTTTTAGCGTTATTGCGCACACTTAGGCAGTACTGTGTTGGTTTCAGTTTGCCGCCGCATACCATAACTCTTCAAGTCCTTTCCACATTCTGTATGGTCAGTGTTCAATAAATTGTTGTGATAGAAACACAGGCCTTATACCTAGGCTTTATTGAACACAGAATTCATATTACATGTCTGCAACAAAAGAAAATAAAGGATAGTACATCTAATGACTGCTGCTGCAGGACAGGTGATGTAAGGTGCATATGTCCTTACACTTTATCTAACAGTCCATGGAAAGTCTTACTGAAGTACAAATAAAGAATATCGTAGTTTTATCGTGATCACCTGTCTCAGATGCCTTACTGAACGAAGTCAGTAAATCAGTCAAAGAGGAGAGGCCACTTCTGAGTGAGTATTTTGAATCAAATGATGTTTATTTAGTTTTTTTATAATATCAGTTGCAATTGACTTTAATATATTGTTTACAATTGAGGTCAGACTCACTAGGTGGAAATTTGATGCCAATGACTTTCCTCCTGATTTTATAATAGCATTTGCATTAGCCATCTTCCACATCTCAGACACTACACTTGAATTAATATATTAAAGAGGTTAGTTAGCGGTTCACTAAACTCTTTAAGAACCTTGGAAAAAAAATAATCGGAGCTTGGGGATTTATTTTGCCTTATCAGCAAACTGTTTGAGTACTATATTCCAAGTGGCTGTGATAATATATATATTTGTTTACCTCAAGTTCACTATAATAATTAATTTATGGGATATTGTTTGAGTCTTTCTGAGTGAAGTAGAACAAATACTGTTAAAAAATTTGGCATAATTCTCTTTCAATATGAGTAAAGTGTCCAGTTTTAGTTTTAAGGGGACCAAATTTTTTTTTAATATTTGTTATGTATTTGTTGAAAAACTTTCGGATTAATCTATGAAGTCTTAGTAGCTTTAATTTCGTAGTTTGGATTAGTTTTTCTTATACCTTTTTAAATGTCAAAATATTGGTTTATGAGATGGTCCTCACCACTTTCGATCTGCTTATAAATTCTTTTATTTCTCCCTAAGAGACGCTTAATTCTCCTGTTTATCCATTTCGGATCATTTCTATTCGATTTTGTTTCCCTATATTTATTATATATAGTAAACAGTCTGTTTCATTCCACCTTGTTGCTGTGTCCCATCTCTGGAACATTCTGTTTCATTCCACCTTGTTGCTGTGTCCCATCTCTGGAACAGTCTGTTTCATTCCACCTTGTTGCTGTGTCCCATCTCTGGAACATTCTGTTTCATTCCACCTTGTTGCTGTGTCCCATCTCTGGAACAGTCTGTTTCATTCCACCTTGTTGCTGTGTCCCATCTCTGGAACATTCTGTTTCATTCCACCTTGTTGCTGTGTCCCATCTCTGGAACATTCTGTTTCATTCCACCTTGTTGCCGTGTCCCATCTCTGGAACATTCTGTTTAATTCCACCTTGTTGCTGTGTCCCATCTCTGGAACATTCTGTTTCATTCCACCTTGTTGCTGTGTCCCATCTCTGGAACATTCTGTTTCATTCCACCTTGTTTCTGTGTCCCATCTCTGGAACTGTCTGTTTCATTCCACCTTGTTGCTGTGTCCCATCTCTGGAACATTCTGTTTCATTCCACCTTGTTGCTGTGTCCCATCTCTGGAACATTCTGTTTCATTCCACCTTGTTGCTGTGTCCCATCTCTGGAACTAATAAAACAAAAAGTACGAAATTTGATGGATCAGCGATATTTACGTATCGGCGATTTTGACTCCCATTTTAGACCAATTACATTATTCCACTCAACCAAATTCTTAGCTATTTCTCTAGTATTGCTTCTATTCTATCGATTGAGCACAAGAAATTGCCCAGTCAACTGTTATTTAAAAAACTGTCAGACTGATAGTTCTCTTCGTTACCCAGTCAACACCACTGTAATCTTCGTTACCCAGTCAACACCACTGTAATCTTTGTTACCCAGTCAACACCACTGTAATCTTCGTTACCCAGTCAACACCACTGTAATCTTTGTTACCCAGTCAACACCACTGTAATCTTCGTTACCCAGTCAACACCACTGTAATCTTTGTTACCCAGTCAACACCACTGTAATCTTCGTTACCCAGTCAACACCACTGTAATCTTCGTTACCCAGTCAACACCACTGTAATCTTCGTTACCCAGTCAACACCACTGTAATCTTTGTTACCCAGTCAACACCACTGTAATCTTCGTTACCCAGTCAACACCACTGTAATCTTTGTTACCCAGTCAACACCACTGTAATCTTCGTTACCCAGTCAACACCACTGTAATCTTCGTTACCCAGTCAACACCACTGTAATCTTCGTTACCCAGTCAACACCACTGTAATCTTTGTTACCCAGTCAACACCACTGTAATCTTCGTTACCCAGTCAACACCACTGTAATCTTCGTTACCCAGTCAACACCACTGTAATCTTCGTTACCCAGTCAACACCACTGTAATCTGCAGAATGAATATTTGGGACCCTTACTGAGTTATCCTTACTTGCATTCTTCCATTCGATGTTAAATGTAATCGATTTGTGGTCTCTCGCTCCGAGCTCTTCTGCAATGACTGGAGGGGTATGCTGATACCTACAGTATCAGCCTTGAGCTCTGCATTGGTATCTTTATCCATAATTCAAGGCTCCCCAGAGTGATCAGTATCGACCCCTAAGGGTCGATGAGACTATCGAAGGGGTTGATAAATGGCTGAGGGTCAGTGCATGGTTGAAGTTGGTTATAGTCATGCAAATGCAATTCTAACTAGGCATAGGAACAGACTGAACCTGGAAGAGCGTGATGACTTACCATTAACACTCACCTTGTTCATGCTCATCAGATACATTCTTCTCATTATTGATATCAACTCTTTCAGTAAAAAAGGGTTTGCTAAATAGTGTATTTTTCATAATTTAAATATTACCATTTTGTATAAAGTTTATTATTATTATCATTATTATTATTAATATTATTATTATTTGTATCTATTATTATTATTATTATTATTATTATTATTATTATTATTATTATTATTATTATTATTATTATTATTATTATTATTATTATTATTATTATTATTATTATTATTATTATTATTATTATTCGTAGTACTATAAGTAAAAGTACTATTTATTATAAAAATTCATATAATAAATGTTTGGGGGTCGATGAACAATATGAAACTTGATGAAGGGGTCGGTCAATGAGCTGAAGAGTTCCATATAACCATATCAAGCAGATTATTTATCCCTCGTTGTCTGTCACAAACTTTTTTCCTTAATTAAAGAAAGAGTCTTGGATCACCTCTAGGAAGTTATTTGACTCAAAAAATTCCAGTCAAACTGACTAAAGTTAAAATTCCCTAGAACTGCTAGGTTATTGTGCCATGAGGCCTCAACAATTTCCTCACAAAAATAAATTCTTCATTTTCTTTTAAAAATTCTATCCAGACAGTCTTTGTGTGTGTTCCTTCAGTCTTTCTACCCACTTTATGTACAATTCAAGTTTTCTTGGACATTTGGGGCCATCCAACCTCCCTTCCCGTTAATTCTAACAAGGTAGAATGTGGCACTCGTCAGGCACTACTTACCTCTTCAAATTAAACCAAGTCTCCGTTATAGCAAATCTACGTTTCCCGACCATGCAACTGATCTCAACTCATCCATCTTGATTCTAGCTCTGTGACACTTTGTGTAATACATACTAAGAAACTCCCTCCTCATCCTTGCTTCTCCAATAACTTTGCTGCTTCCCTTATCACCTGATGCTAAGGAATTGCCACAACTAATAATTATTAATAATCCCACCTCATTCCACAGATAACTGACATCTCCAAATTTCGCTGTATCGCAAAACTGATAATTAACACTGCCTAGTTCTATTGTATCATATTCCATTATTTTCCCACAATCACCCACACCTCTAACTATTGCTAATCTAAAGCCCTAACGGCTCTTTCCACCAGGCACGCTAATGTCGCTACCCCGGCCATATACAAATTAACCCCATTCCTAACATGTATGGCATTTTTGCCTAAGATGTGGCCCCAATTGTCTATAAATGGTTCTGTAATATTTTTGCATTGTTTCTCTGGTAGTCTTTAGCACCATTTGCCTTGGATAACCATTAATCCGCAGCGCCTCTCCTTGGCAAAATGATGCGTTATACAGGCATCCTCTCTTATTCCTAATTATGTCTATTGTTTACCTGTTCCTACTAATCAGGTTCTCACTCCTATTCATGAAAACGTCATTCCCTCAAGCACTGAGCTTATAATAAGATTGACCCCATTACCAATCATGATGTTCTCAAGAAGGTTACCAATATCCTGCATCCCAGCCCCAGGGAAACAAACCTTCTGCTTCCTTTTCCCATCTCTAAGAAACTGATTTGAGAATCACCAACAAGGATAATATTCTTACCCTCTCTAGTGGTCACTGGTGAGACGTTCTCCATGGCCACACACTCGTCAGCAGCACAGCTGCTGTCTCCGTAGCAGTCTCCTGGACCTTCCTCATTCTCATCTTCAGCCTTTACCTCTCCACCAGCTTCCAGTAGTTGGGATAAACCCTCTGAATTTGTGTGTGGTTTTTTCCATCCTTGTTCTGAGGAAAGCTCACCCACTGATCTCCAAGCCATCGTCCTCTTTATCCTAAAGACTGAGACAAATCTTCATATCCTCCTCCGTCAGTCGCTGTATCTCTCTCTGCAGGTCTCCTCCTTCAGTCGCTGTATCTCTCTCTGCAGGTCTCCTCCTTCAGTCGCTGTATCTCTCTCTGCAGGTCTCCTCCTTCAGCTCCAACTTCACTTGCCTTACAGTTGCTCCAGAGAAGACATTGTTAATTTACCTCTAATAGAGAGATCACTATGCATGTCCTCACAAGATACTGGTCAGATCACTTCTGGTGACTGGTTAAGCAAGGTGACTGGTTAAGCAAGGTGACTGGTTAAGCAAGGTGACTGGTTAAGCAAGGTGACTGGTTAAGCAAGGTGACTGGTTAAGCAAGGTGACTGATTCAAACAAGGTGACTGATTCAAACAAGGTGACTGATTCAAACAAGGTGATTGGTTAAAATAAAATACACGGAAATACCAAGGAACCGCCAACCGTTTACAAGTAATGCATGTAGGAACCATTACAAGTAATGCATGTAGGAACCATTACAAGTAATGCATGTAGGAACCATTACAAGTAATGCATGTAGGAACACATTACAAGTACTGCATGTTGGAACCATTCTAGTAATGCATTAGAACCATTACAAGTATCAGTATGGAACCATTCTGTAATGCATGTAGTGAACCATTACAAGTAATGCATGTAGGAACCATTACAAGTAATGCATGTAGGAACCTTACAGTAATGCATAGAACCATTACAAGTATGCATGTAGAACCATTACAGTAATGCTGTAGGAACCCTTACAAGTAATGCATGTAGAACCATTACAGTAACTGCATGTAGGAACCATTACAAGTACGCATGTAGGAACATTACAAGTAATGCATGTAGAACCATTACAAGTAATCATGTAGAACTTCAGTAGCATGTGAACCATTACAGTAATGCATGTAGGAACCATCTACAAGTAATGCATGTAGAACATTACAAGTAATGCATGTGAACCATTACAAGTAATGCATGTAAACCATTACAAGTAATGCAAGAACCATTACAAGTAATGCATGTAGAACCATTACAAGTAATGATGAGAACCATTACAAGTAATGCATGTAGGAACATTACAAGTACTGCATGTAGGAACCATTACAAGTAATGCATGTAGGAACCATTACAAGTAATGCATGTAGGAACCATTACAAGTAATGCATGTAGGAACCATTACAAGTAATGCATGTAGGAACCATACATAATGATGTGAACCATTACAAGTAATGATGTAGGAACATTACAAGTAATGCATGATGGAACCATTACAAGTAATGCATGTAGGAACAATTACAAGTAATGCATGTAGGAACCATTACAAGTAATGCATGTAGGAACATTACAAGTAATGCATGTAGGAACCATTACAAGTAATGCATGTAGGAACCATTACAAGTAATGATGTAGGAACCATTACAAGTAATGCATGTAGGAACCATTACAAGTAATGCATGTAGAACCATTACAAGTAATGCATGTAGGAACCATTACAAGTAATGCATGTAGGAACCATTACAAGTAATGCATGTAGGAACCATTACAAGTAATGCATGTAGGAACCATTACAAGTAATGCATGTAGGAACCATTACAAGTAATGCATGTACGAACCATTACAAGTAATGCATGTAGGAACCATTACAAGTAATGCATGTAGGAACCATTACAAGTAATGCATGTAGGAACCATTACAAGTAATGCATGTATGAACCATTACAAGTAATGCATGTAGGAACCATTACAAGTAATGCATGTAGGAACCATTACAAGTAATGCATGTAGGAACCATTACAAGTAATGCATGTAGGAACCATTACAAGTAATGCATGTAGGAACCATTACAAGTAATGCATGTAGGAACCATTACAAGTAATGCATGTATGAACCATTACAAGTAATGCATGTAGGAACTATTACAAGTAATGCATGTAGGAACTATTACAAGTAATGCATGTAGGAACCATTACAAGTAATGCATGTAGGAACAATTACAAGTAATGCATGTAGGAACCATTACAAGTAATGCATGTAGGAACAATTACAAGTAATGCATGTAGGAACCATTACAAGTAATGCATGTTTGAACCATTACAAGTAATGCATTGTAGGAACCATTACAAGTAATGCATGTATGAACCATTACAAGTAATGCATGTAGGAACAATTACAAGTAATGCATGTAGGAACCATTACAAGTAATGCATGTAGGAACAATTACAAGTAATGCATGTAGGAACCATTACAAGTAATGCATGTAGGAACAATTACAAGTAATGCATGTAGGAACCATTACAAGTAATGCATATAGGAACCATTACAAGTAATGCATGTAGGAACCATTACAAGTAATGCATGTAGGAACCATTACAAGTAATGCATGTAGGAACCATTACAAGTAATGCATGTAGGAACCATTACAAGTAATGCATGTAGGAACCATTACAAGTAATGCATGTAGGAACCATTACAAGTAATGCATTTAGGAACCATTACAAGTAATGCATGTTAACTACAGTAATTTCTTCAGTGTATCACTGCAAATATGTATCGAATATGTGATGCAAAAGATAGTTAATGTGATCCATAATTTCTGTTCGTTTACCAACTAATCAGGATGAAATCAATAACGGGAAATAATTTGATTAATGGGTCACAACACCCGAGTTCTTGCCTAACAAATATATTATTTTTGTTTACCTGGATTAAATACAAAAAAACTGTATAGATCCACACAGAAGAGCAGCAGAAGTATACGGTACTGGATTAAAAAAAAACTTCTTTCATTAATCGTGATAAGAAGGATTTTTCACTCATCTAAAATTCAACTGTCAAACCAGTACTTCCACTACTACTTACACTACCATTACTTCTTTTTCTTCCTCTCGTAAGCTTTTTCTTCCTCGTCGTAAGCTTCTTTCTATGTGCTTGTTATTTGTGTATTGTGTATAAATCTAAATTTGTCCACCATGAATCTACTGCTGTGAGTTGCGTCCAGGTTAGGTACTTTCAGCACGCTATTTATATCTGCATTTTTATATTTCTGTTTTCCAATCATGTTTATCTTAATTCTATGTGTTTTCTAGAGGGAGGAAATTCAGTACCTTAACGTATCTTCATAGAAAATATGTCTGATATATGGAATCAAAAACCTATGTTAAGAAAAGATAAACTGAAGGCATTGAAATTCCATTCTTTGAAAAGGACGAAGAATTAGGGGAAACATACCTGAAGTGTACAAATGTTAAATAGGAATAAAAAACATGAAATAAAATTAGCACGTTGAAAGTACCTAGCAGGGACAGTACTCGCAGCATGGGGGCGAAGATGAACAAATCTAGATTTAGGGATGCCACCGGTTTGGCAATAGAGTTGTAGACGAGTGGAATAAACTCCCAGATAGCGTTAATGAGCTGAGAAATTTGGGTAGGTTTAAATATAGATTGGACTGGTATTGAAGTGAGTGTGGTTAGTTGTGAATTGGACCTGACTAGCGTGTGCCAGTAGGCTACTGCAGTGTTTCTTCTTATTTGTTAATCAATGTCTGTGTTTTGATATGTTTTCTTCCATCAGTGTCTATGTTATTAACTGTCCAATTTCCTCTTTCAGTCAATATTTGTGTTATGAAGTCCCCTTTTCCACAATGTCTGCGTTATTATGAGTTTTCTTCTATCAATGTCTGCATTATAAAGTGATCTCTCCCGTCTGCCTTATGTAATGTTCTTTACCATTAATGTCTTCTTTATGAATTGTTCTCTTCCTCTACTTGATAAAGTGATGAAGAGTGTTCTCTTTCACTGTCTACTTTATAAAAGGATCTCGCCCATCACTACATGCTTTATGAAGTTTTCTCTTCTGCCAGTTTCTACCATACGAAGTGGTCTCGTCCGTCAACGTATATATATATATATATATATATATATATATATATATATATATATATATATATATATATATATATATATATATATATATATATATATATATATATATATATATATATATATATATTTTATATTATATATAGGGAGGTACGACCTCTAGAACTTTACTGGGGACCCTCATCCTCAGAGAAGACAATAAACGTACCTCAGGGAGAACTCGAGGTTCTCCCCGGAGCTGTTTGAATATTTTCTTCTACCTCCCCCTATATATATTATGTAAGTGCTTTATTAATAGACAGAATACATTGACAGAAAACACAAACATGAACATGAATACATTGGTACAATATCAAAGATTATGAATCTCCTCCAGCTCCTCCAAAGCCGGACGCGAGCTCAGTATGCAGCAAGCATTTCCCATCTGGATGGCCACGCTGAGGCGCTGGAACATGAAAGTGGCTGCCCTTGGGTCCCTGGTGGTGTCGATGAGTCTTGAACCCAGTTCTTTAAGGAAACGTGTTGCATTTTTTCCCCATGATCCCAAGGTCTCTGATCCCACTGGGACAAATTGATACTGTTGGCTTATGTCCCTGCACTTGCCGATCTTGTACTCCTTCCTGTGGTCAGCAGCTCCTTCCTGTCGCCCGACACTGTGATGGATGTAGGTGTCACCCAGTGTCGACACACAGGTATAGTCCCATGCTAAGAGCTTGCCATTCTTCCAAGGATAGATGGTGATCCCGTCGGGGCGGTTTGCTGGGTTGTGGGTATTGTTGGCTGCTAGTGATCAGGGCTCTCTCTCGGCTGGGCATCCAGCTGAAGCGAGGGTTCTCTTTATGATGTCGTTGACTTCATTGTGTCTTGCATGCCAGCCCTTGGTTTTGGAACAGTTTAGACCATGTAGACCATATTGGTCAGCTTGCGCATCACCGCAAATACACGTATATTCCGTGTGAATTGGGGCAGCAAGGCGTGTTTCCATTGCCGAAATGGGAACTGTTTGGAGGAAGCCCCCAGAGTGATGTGCACTCACAGCTAGGAGACGGGCAGTCTCCCTGTCTGATGTTACAGTCCTAAGCATGTTGGCAAGCATCTTTTCAGTGATGGGGCCATCCCAGCTTGACTGTTTGTAGGCCAGTTCTGCACTAGGTTTTGGTGCTGGAGCAGCAGGAGTTTCCCATTCAGTGATGGCACTGGCGTAGCTAGGGTCCTGTATTCCTGCTGAATCACTGAGGTTGTCTGGGAGAATTTGTTTTATTAGCTCATTTGATGCTATGGAAGAGGATAGGAAAGCTGGTAGGGCAATCTGGGAGGATTTGCGTACTCCCAGCCCCCCAAGTCTGACTGGAAGTGAGGCGTGCAACCACTGTCCATCTTCGAGGGAAACATTCAATACACTCTCTAGCATGGTCTTGAGGAGAGAGTCATATTCCTTGAGTTTCGGACTGCTGAAGGCTGGGGAGTATCTCAGGAAGTATGTAAGTTTTGGGATTGAGAAGCACCTGGTGAGTAGGTAGAAGGCATCATGGGTGTCGATGTCGTTCATCCTGCCTTCCATCGTCCTTAGGTCTGAAATTTTTTTTTCTAGGACCAGGTAGATGGCATTGGACCCAAGAGGAGCACCGAGGAGAGTGCTGTTGGCTGGATCAATGGCTTGTGCCCCTGGTAAAACAGCACTAATGTTCTGGATCATCTGTCGATTGGTAGAAACTATTTCACATTTGGTGGGGTTTAAAGATAGGCCCAGGCTCTCTACCATATCTTTAATTTTCCTGATGTCCTCTAGGAGAGATTCTGTAGTGCCAGCTAGGGTACCATCATCCAAGAAACAGATATTGAGCTCACTGGAGAGCTCTTCTGTGACTTCCTTGATGACCAGACAGAATAGAAAGGGTGCGAGAGGGGGTCCCTGTTGCACACCCTCACAAGAGTCAATTTCATGGTCCCCAAACAATAGTTTAGAAGTCACACTATAATACGATTCTATGAAGGGATAGAGGGAAGGGAAGTGTCTAGAAACTGCTTGGAGAGCAGCATCCCTTCTGACTGAGTTGAAAGTGTTGGCAAAGTCCAATTTGATCAAGGCTTTTTCATTGGACACACACACACACACACACACACACACACAGCCCCCGGTGGCCTAGTGGGTAAAGCTCTTGCTTCACGCACGGAGGGGCCGGGTTCAATTCCCGGTGGGGCAGAAACATTTCGAAGTGTTTCCTTACATACACATACACACACACATATATACATCAGGCCTAGTGTCTAATTGACATGTGCCTAGGACAAAATGGTAACTAACTAACTAACTAACTCACACACACACACACACACACAATTAGAGAAAGTGCAAAGGTTTGCAACAAGACTAGTCCCAGAGCTAAGGGGATTGTCCTACGAAGAAAGGTTAAGGGAAATCGGCCTGACGACACTAGAGGACAGGAGGGTTAGGGGAGACATGATAACGACATATAAAATACTGCGAGGAATAGATAAGGTGGACAGAGACAAGATGTTCCAGAGAGGGGACACAGAAACAAGGGGTCATAATTGGAAGTTGAAGACTCCTATGAGTCAAAGGGATGTTAGGAAGTATTTCTTCAGTCATAGAGTTGTCAGGAAGTGGAATAGCTTAGAAAGACAGAATAGAGTGGGAGGCAGGAACCATACAAGTTTTAAGACTAGGGTTTCCCATAAAGACTATGGGGAAAGGGGTAGAGAAGGAAGTAGCTAGGAAAGCGGGGCCCGCACCTTCTGACTGATTGCAAGTCACAATAGTTGAGTCAAGCTTCAGACACACACACACACACACACACACACACACACACACACACACACACACACCACGTCACTAGTGGACTTCACACGGAGGCCGGTTATCGGCAGAAACATTTAATGTTTACATCACATAAAACACATTATCATGCTAGTCTATACATTGCTAGCAGTACTAACTAATACTAATCACACACACACACCACACACACACACACCCACCACACACCACAACTATATCAACTATACACACACACACACACACACACACACACACACAATATATATATATAGTATATATATATATATATATATATATATATATATATATATATATATATATATATATAAAATATATATATATATAATATATATATATATATATATATATATATATATATATATATATATATATATATATATATGTATATACTGTCCTGGGGATCCTCATCCTCAGAGAAAAGAATAAACTTATCAGGATATTAAATACTTAAGTTATCCTCAAAATATTTCTGTAAATTATCAATCAGCAGGGTATGGAAATTAATATTCACAAGGCAATCACAGCTACTGCCGTTGTGATATGTTATATTCATTAAATTGTAATGTCTAATGCAAGTATATAATACACCTTAACCTTATAAAAATATTAGTAACAAAATATTTGAGACTAATATTCAACCGTCGTATTAAAAATTCCTAGGAATGGGCTATGCACTGCTGGCTGAGCTGCCTCCCATTATTGGGATATACATGGGATTCTTCCCGCTGCTTATCTACGCTTTACTTGGCACATCACGACACACTTCAATGGGTAGGATTAATGTATTTAATTTTCTTTTCTAAGCATTTTATGTCTAAATTCGATTTTTTTTTTCATTAATCCTAATTAGATTTTGCATGATGCTTTGATATTTTTTACATCAGTATTTCTTATATATCATACACGAAAATAATGAAAATCTGTTAAGGAAGCCTTATAAAAAAATCACACTCGCAAATTTATAAAACTAATACAGTGTTTAATTATATTTTACAAAATTTACTTCATATATCAAACTTTTACTTAATTTATGTTTAAGAAATTCAGTTTGTTTACATTTTTTTTGCGCTTGTATTTAAATGTAAATAAATATTTAACAGGTTCTTTGTATCAAGCAAATTGTACCTTAGTAGATATTGTTTTGATGTTAGAATATGAAAGATGTCTAGTATTATGGAAAATATAATACTGCAGTGTAGAACAAACGTTTTAGTTGGACAACGTTTCGCTCTCTGTGTAGAGTTTTTCTAAACCAATTATTTGATAAAGTTCTTCACTGAGCGTCAGGTTGGCCTGGTAACTTATGTTTTATCTTCAGTTATACAGCTTAAGGCTGGAAGAAGAAGAACAGGATTTATTTAACATTAAGAGAAGAATGTTTAAAGTTTATATTCGTAACAAAAATTTTTCTTCATTGAATAAAAATGATCATACTTAAGGGGTATAATCTATGAGTGAAACTAAAATATGTCAGTTCATTGGCACTTTAAACAGGGAATGGTTATATTTAACAACGTTGCTCCAACACTGGGGCTTTTTTAAGTTCTTGATTGAGCCCCGCCCTCTAGTCTTCAAAATAATTTTTTATGGAAAAAATGTTAGAATTCTTGCAGCAGTAAAGGAAAGTTAATATTAGACACATTTAATCATATACACGTGAAAACCCGCATTTTCTGAGGCATGATCCACTATTTTCATACTGACGCATGATGCATCACTTTCACACTGACGCATTATGCGTCACTTTCACATTGACGCATTATGCGTCACTTTCACACTGACGCATTAAGGATCATACGGAAAAGTTTCACATGTGTTTAGGTGCAGGTAATTACACGACCAGGGTAATTAAAGGTGGAACCCTACACGCTCTTATAGGTTCTGCAGCGGTCACCAGGTCTAACCTGTTATCAGAAAATGGCCGTGTCTTGTGGGGCTGTTGAAAAGACATGTATCAAATGTACACTGAACCACTGTGTGACATTTACCTTGTGGGTGTTCCAGTACGCTTGGTCACTTGTGTTGGTGTATGCAGTCTTGACCTGTTCACGTATGCTTTAAAGATCCACTTACCCAGCCTTGCATTAAACACTATTGACTGCAGTCTGTTTAATTTGATACTAGGAAGGAATGTGAGAACTTCACCTGTCGAGGTGTTGTGCGTACCTGGATTTGCGTGAATGTCTCGGTTCATGTTATTGTTCCCTCCACAACAAGTTGCTGAATTATTTACTTACTCCCTGTTAACTAAGAATAGCATTCACTGCGTCCAAGCATCGCTGAACAGTTAAGTGTGTGCACTTACGACAGCAAGAGTGACCACTTACAGTGTGTCTCACTGTTTGGTCCAGGAAGTTATACTAGGAGCTCATCGTCTGTGAGTTTCTTCGCTATATTCTGGGAGACGCACAGCACACATTAAATTGATATAAATGATGCATGCCTCCTCTTGTATGCTAGAAGAATGTGGTTTTTTTTCAGTCAGGTTTCCCAGTATATGTACCCCGGAAGGATGCCATGTCGCTGTGGCCATATTAGGCTTCTAAATGAGACTGGACAGGGCACTTTTAAAACTCTGGCCTCGAAGGAGGACTAAGATGGTTGAATGCATTCCCAGCTAATAAGTCAACTCCCTTTGCTTTTGTGACTGCAAGGAGATAGAATGTCCTGACATTCGTTATTATCACAGGTGGCCTTAACCCACAGGAAGACTTCAGGTGTTAAGTGTACATACTAGAGAGAGCAAGTGACTCTCGGCTGCCTGGTCTCTGACCGGGCCACGGGGGCGTTGACCCCCTGAACCCTCTCCAGGTAAACTCCACGTGCCCTTTGACAGGAAATGTCCCACCGCCAGGGCCTGTGGGGGAAGTAACGGTTGCATTTTTCTTCTCTCACATTGGCACCTCCCAAGGACACTGTTTACACTCTCCTCGAAACTTCTATTGAGATGGAAAAAGAATTTACCCACACGTTACTTTGGCACCGACATATAATACATCACTCATTCTGATGTACGATGCGTGACTTTCACACTGACGCATGACGTATCACTTTCACACTGACGCATGATGCATCACTTTCACACTGACGCATGACGTATCACTTTCACACTGACGCATGACGTATCACTTTCACACTGACGCATGACGTATCACTTTCACACTGACGCATGACGTATCACTTTCACACTGACGCATGATGCATCACTTTCACACTGACGCATGACGTATCACTTTCACACTGACGCATGACGTATCACTTTCACACTGACGCATGACGTATCACTTTCACACTGACGCATGACGTATCACTTTCACACTGACGCATGATGCATCACTTTCACACTGACGCATGATGCATCACTTTCACACTGACGCATGATGTATCACTTTCACACTGACGCATGATGTATCACTTTCACACTGACGCATGATGTATCACTTTCACACTGACGCATGATGTATCACTTTCACACTGACGCATGACGTATCACTTTCACACTGACGCATGCCGTATCACTTTCATACTGACGCATGATGTATCACTTTCACACTGACGCATGACGTATCACTTTCACACTGACGCATGACGTATCACTTTCACACTGACGCATGATGCATCACTTTCACACTGACGCATGATGCATCACTTTCACACTGACGCATGATGCATCACTTTCACACTGACGCATGATGTATCAATTTCACACTGACGCATGACGTATCACTTTCATACTGACGCATGATGTATCACTTTCACACTGACACATGATGTATCACTTTCACACTGACGCATGACGTATCACTTTCACACTGACGCATGATGTATCACTTTCACACTGACGCATGACGTATCACTTTCACACTGACGCATGATGCATAGATTTCGCACAGAGATGTGATGCCTACCTTTCACACTAATGCATGTATCAATTTCAGACTGACACATGATACAACATTTTCACACCGACACATGATACAATGTTTTCACATTGACACATGATACATCAATTTCAAGCTAACACAATGCGTCACTTTCATAGTAAGGTGTGATGTAACACTTTTATACTGAGGTGTGATGTGTCACTTTTACACTTAGGTGTGATGTATCACTTTTACTCTCAGGTGTGATGTATCACTTTTACACTCAGGTGTGATGTATCACTTTTACACTCAGGTGTGATGTGTCACTTTTACACTCAGGTGTGATGTATCACTTTTACTCTCAGGTGTGATGTATCACTTTTACACTCAGGTGTGATGTATCACTTTTACACTCAGGTGTGATGTATCACTTTTACACTCAGGTGTGACGTATCACTTTTACACTCAGGTGTGATGTGTCACTTTTACACTCAGGTGTGATGTATCACTTTTACACTCAGGTGTGATGTATCACTTTTACACTCAGGTGTGATGTATCACTTTTACACTCAGGTGTGATGTATCACTTTTACACTCAGGTGTGATGTTCACTTTTACACTCAGGTGTGATTATCACTTTTACACTCAGGTGTGATGTATCACTTTTACACTCAGGTGTGATGTATCACTTTTACACTCAGGTGTGATGTATCACTTTTACACTCAGGTGTGACGTATCACTTTTACACTCAGGTGTGATGTGTCACTTTTACACTCAGGTGTGATGTATCACTTTTACACTCAGGTGTGATGTATCACTTTTACACTCAGGTGTGATGTATCACTTTTACACTCAGGTGTGATGTATCACTTTTACACTCAGGTGTGATGTATCACTTTTACACTCAGGTGTGACGTATCACTTTTACACTCAGGTGTGATGTATCACTTTTACACTCAGGTGTGATGTGTCACTTTTACACTCAGGTGTGATGTATCACTGTTACACTCAGGTGTGATGTGTCACTTTTACACTCAGGTGTGATGTATCACTGTTACACTCAGGTGTGATGTATCAATTTTACACTCAGGTGTGATGTATCACTTTTACACTCAGGTGTGATGTATCATTTAGTGCACTGAAACATGAATATATCAGACACATATGCAATATGTGTCTAATTTACCAACTCGTCGGTTCTCTGAACCATTCATTCACATGAATATATCAGACTGTGAAGTTATAGGAGAATATTTTGGTACAGATTCAGTTCAGATTATAGTGAAACTTGTACCATATATGATAATAAAATATCAACCCGCAAGTAAAACAGTGTTATTCAATCTACCTCACTGTTTTCCAATAACAATTATTGGTTCTATTAGAGACTGTCATTTTGAGTTGAATAGTAACTTTGTTTTCATGAAGAGTGAGGTATGTGAGTCCCTCACTCCTTCCCAGGAGCTCCCTTGAGAGGCATAAGATCTTATCGATATACTTCCCTTTCACTGTTGTTAAGTAGAGCCTACGTGTAATGGTTGTGGAATATATTTTGTAAAGATGATGTAGAGAATGCCATTAGTGGGTAAGAGAGAAGCTAAAACTATTAAATTGAGGAGACGGTAAGGGTAAAATATAAGAAACTATTGGCAGAAAGGAGGACTACAAAGAATACAGATAATCAAAAGAAAATTAAAAAGGTATAGGGCAGATTTAAGAATACAGTGTTAGTATGCAGCAGAAGCTTGTGGACATAAGAGGATGGCCACTGGAGGAAAGAGGATTGATGGTGGATTGATCGATCAAGTAAAGAGGGTGATAAGGGAGGAAAATTTACCATATGAGAGGTTTTGGCAATGAAGATGTAATATATATGAAATTAAAGTTAGAGGTTAAGCGAGTGGTGAAGGAGAGCCAATGAGAGAGTAGATAAGGTTTAATCAACTAATTTTGCTGGGAATAAGAGTAAGACTTGGAATGAGATCGACAAGTTTAGAAAACCCAAGGGAGCAAATGGATTTAATAGTTAGAAATGAATGATGAGAGTTGTTAGGTGAGATGGAGGGAATAATTCGATGAATTGTTAAATGCTGACGAAGAAAGGGAGGCAGGGAATTCAGGCATTGGGCAAGGAGATATAACGTCTTGTAGAAATGAGGAAAACCCAGACGCGAGTGTGGGGAAGGTGCGTCAGGCTGTGGGCTGTGGGTAGAATGTAAGGAAGTAAAGCAGCTGGAATAGATTATTTCAGGACAGAAATGGCAAGAGCAGCTGGGAATACCGTCTTGGAGTGGTTGGTGCATTGTTCATTATATACATGAGAGGGAAGAAAGGTATGTAGGGATTTACAGAGAGCATGCATAGTTCCTTTGCATAATTGTAAAGGCAAAAAATAAAGAGTAAGAATTACGAGTGGGATAGAATAAGCCTATTAAGTATAGAGGGTACAGTGTGTGGTAGAGATATAATTGAGTAGGATTGTAAAGAAAGAAGTTTAAGGAAGGGCAGAAGATAGGTTAACTAAGTTCATACAATGAAGGAAGTGCTTGTTACATTTGTTGATTTAAACGCACATCTTAAGGCAGAAAGGAAAGTAGTGTGGCAGGTGTAGAAAATGTAAGGAGTAGACGGTAGGTTATTAAATAAATAAAGAACTTTTATGTGGATAGCAAGAACTCATTTAAAATTAAGTCCTACTTTTTTCATATTCATATAAATAATCATGTTAATATAATTCACAGGCTCATTTGCGATTATGTGCCTGATGACAGGGAAAATCGTAAAGCAATTAGCAGTAATACCTGAAGATCCAGATGCACCTCATGATGGTAACTTTACTGACAGCCTCCCTACCTTCGACGACAAGCAAACATATACTCCAGTCCAAGTGGCAGCAGTTGTGGCACTAGCGAATGGATTTGCTCAGGTATGATATATAAAGTGTACATACATTATATATATATATATATATATATATATATATATATATATATATATACATTACAACCACGGGGAATTGAATGATAGTTCTAGGCCTTTCGTGTTGCAAGCAACACATCTGGCGATTGCAATGTTGCAGAAAAAATTAGGAGGTCCAAGCAGATACGTGGCTATGAGGGTTGTAGTGGTGGTAGTTGGTGATGGTGGTTATGGTTTTGGTAGTGTTGATAGTTATGGTGGTGATTGTAATGGGGTTGGTGGTGGTGGTGGTGATGGTAGTTGTGGTTGAGGTTGGTGGTGGTGGTGGTGGTGGTGGTGGCAGCAGTGCCGGTGTGCTGGGTGTTGAAGACGTTGGTGGTAGTAGTAGAGGTTGGAGAAAGAGGTAGTATTGAGGGAGAAAAGGGTAGTAGTGGAGGAGAAATGAGTTGTTGTGAAGGTGTAACGGCCTTTTCATGAAAAGAAAATATAGAATAATAAATTATAACAGAAGAAAATAAACAATTTTATTGATATGCAAAAATACAATTATATAAAATGTAAGACAATCAAGGATGAAATTTTCCTAACTAAATCAAATAATGAAAAATAAAATAAAAAATGTCGTGAAATGAATCTAATATATACAGCGGACAGATGGTATTCCGATGTGCCGATGGTTGTTTAAAGTAGCTCTCAGGAGTCACGAGGAGTGAACGAGAAGCCAGTGTCAGACGAGGTATCCACTGGGACACGTGACTGGCATAAAGCTCACCCCGAGACCTAGTGCTGATGCCAATGCTTAACCTATGTAAACTGCTGGCAGCGTAACCGATGGAGGTTTGCTGCAGGGCGTTGAAGACCACAGGGTGAGATGACACACTGGTGTGTTCTGTTAAAGATGAGATCCAACTGCCCGTCTTGTCTCGCCAGTGTCGAGTGACCCAATCTGATCAGCAGGGGTCAAATGAAAAGAATAACAGAAAGTTACATCCAGGACCAGTAGTCACTCACAAGACAGGCAGAAGGCCTTCAAAAGAAATGGCGAGGACTAAGATTACGTTAAAATACATAAGTCAAATCAGGTCCGATTAAATTAACTAAAAACCCAACACGCAATATAACATTAAACAATAGTGGAACTCCAAGTAACATCAGTTCGTCAGGAGGGTCCCAAGTAACATCAGTTCGTCAGGAGGGTCCCATGTCAACTCCCACCCGGTGGAGAGAGGGGGGGAGTAACGATACACACCCCTTGCCGAACATTCAACCAATTATTCTACCACCACCACTCATGCATGTGTGGTCGGAAAGAATAGAGTAGAGGTGTGGAGAAAGAGGTAGTGGTGGGGGAGAAAGAGGTAGTGGTGGGGGAGAAAGAAGTAGTGGTCGAGGAGAAAGGAGTAGTGGTGGGGAGAAAGACTGTATATTGGTATGAGGACGAATACACAGAAACAGACAAATTAATAAACACGATAAAGAGAGAGATAGAGAGTAATAATGGTAGGTAAGAAACCTACCGTCCTGTTTACAACGAAACAGACAAAGTTCTCCGTAAAAAGATAAAAATATAAGGATTTTATCTCTTTTCAAGGTTACAATGTGTATTTACAATTTTTATTTCTTAAGTACAAAGAAAGCAACTGTCATGCCGGGGCATTTCGTGTCCCGTAGTGTGGTTCCGTTGTGAGGTTCTTCGTAGTGAGGTTCTACATCGTGAGCTTCACCGTCGTGAGGTTCTGGATCGTGAAGTTCTCTAACGTGAGCTTCACCGTCGTGTGGTTTTCCATCGTAAGGTTCTCCGTCGTAGGTTCTCCGTCGTAAGGTTCTCCGTCGTAAGGCTCAGTACAGTATGTGTGAAAACAGTCAAAGTACAGTGTGTGTCTCAGTAGTCACAGTACAGTGTGTGTCAACAGTCACAGTACAATGTGTGAGTTTAAACAGTCACAGTACAGTGTGTGTCAACAGTCACAGTACAGTGTGTGAGTGTAAACAGTCACAGTACAGTGTGTGCCAGCAGTCAGAGTGAGTGTGTGTGTCAACAGTCACAGTACAGTTTGTGTGTCAACAGCCACAGTACAGTGTGTGTGTGTAAACAGTCACAGTACAGTGTGTGTGTGTAAACAGTCACTGTACAGTGTGTGTGTGTCAACAGTCACAGTACAGTGTGTGTCAACAATCACAGTACAGAGTGTGTCAACAATCACAATACAGTGTATGTGTCAACAGTCACAATACAGTGTGTGTGTCAGCAGTCACAGTACAGTGTGTGAGTGTAAACAGTCACAGTACAGTGTGTGCCAGCAGTCAGAGTGAGTGTGTGTGTCAACAGTCACAGTACAGTTTGTGTGTCAACAGTCACAGTACAGTGTGTGTGTGTAAACAGTCACAGTACTGTGTGTGTGTGTCAGCAGTCAGAGTGAGTGTGTGTGTCAGCAGTCACAGTACAGTGTGTGTGTCAACAGTCACAGTACAGTGTGTGTGTCAGCAGTCACAGTACAGTGTGTGTGTGTAAACAGTCACAGTACAGTGTGTGTGTGTAAACAGTCACTGTACAGTGTGTGTGTGTCAACAATCACAGTACAGTGTGTGTCAACAATCACAGTACAGAGTGTGTCAACAATCACAATACAGTGTATGTGTCAACAGTCACAATACAGTGTGTGTGTCAGCAGTCACAGTACAGTATGTGTGTGTAAAGTCACAGTACAGTGTGAGTGTGTAAACAGTCACAGTACAGTGTGTGTGTCAACAGTCACAGTACAGTATGTGTGTGTAAACAGTCACAGTACAGTGTGTCTCAGCAGTCACAGTACAGTCTGTGTGTCAACAGTCACAGTACAGTGCGTGTGTCAACAGTCACAGTACAGTGTGTGTCAGCAGTTACAGTACAGTGTGTGTGTGTGTAAGCAGTCACAGTACAGTGTGCGTGTGTATACAGTCACAGTACAGTGAGTGTGTGTGTCAACAGTCACAGTACAGTGTGTGTCAACAGTCACAGTACAATTTTTGTGTCAACAGTCACAGTACAGTGCGTGTGTTAACAGTCACAGTACAGTGCGTGTGTTAACAGTCACAGTACAGTGTGTGTGTAAACAGTCACAAAACAGTGTGTGTGTCAACAGTCTCAGTACAGTGTGTGTCAACAGTCACAGTACAGTATGTCAACAGTCACAGTACAGTGTATGTGTCAACAGTTACAGTACAGTGTATGTGTCAACAATCACAGTACAGTGTATGTGTCAACAGTCATTGTACAGTGTATGTGTCAACAGTCATGGTACATTGTGTCAACAGTCACAGTACAGTGTGTGACAACAGTCACAGCACAGTGTGTGTCAACAGTCACAGTACAGTATGTGTGTCAATAGTCACAGTACAGTATGTGTGTCAACAGTTACAGTACAGTGTGTGTCAGAAGTCACAGTACAGCGTGTGTGTCAGCCGTCACAGTACAGTGTGTGTGTCAGCAGTCACAGTACAGAGTGTGTGTCAGCAGTCACAGTACAGTGTGTGTGTGTCAACAGTCACAGTACAGTGTTTGTGTCAGAAGTCACAGTACAGTGTGTGTGTCAGCAGTCACAGTACAATGTGTGTGTGTAAACAGTCACTGTACAGTGTGTGTCAGTAGTCATAGTACAGTGTGTGTGTGACCAGTCACAGTACAGTGTTTGTGTCAGAAGTCACAGTATAGTATGTGTGTCAGCAGTCACAGTACAGTGTGTGTGTGTGTGTGAACAGTCACATTACAGTGTGTGTGTCAACAGTCTCAGTACAGTGTGTGTGTGTGTGTAAACAGTCACAGTACAGTGTGTGTCAACAGTCACAATACAGTATGTCAACAGTCACAGTACAGTGTATGTGTCAACAGTCACAGTACAGTATGTCAACAGTCACAGTACAGTGTATGTGTCAACAATCACAGTACAGCGTATGTGTCAACAGTCACAGTACAGTGTATGTTTCAACAGTCACAGTACAGTGTGTGTCAGCAGTCACAATACAGTGTGTGTCAGTAGTCACAGTTCAGTGTGTGTGTCAGCAGTCACAGTACAGTGTGTGTCAGCAGTCACAGTACAGTGTGTGTGTCAGCAGTCACAGTACAGTGTGTGTCAGCAGTCACAATACAGTGTGTGTCAGTAGTCACAGTTCAGTGTGTGTCAGCAGTCACAGTACAGTGTGTGTCAGCAGTCACAGTACAGTGTGTGTCAGCAGTCACAGTACAGTGTGTGTCAACAGTCACAGTACACAGTGCTGGTAAGACACAAACTTATCCTTATGTTGATAAATTATTTTAAATAAATTTTTAATATGTCGTCTTTTAATTTATTGGAGACTGAATTTTTAAATAATAATTAATTTTAAAATATTTTGTACATGAACACTTGAAGTTATTAATGAATATTTTCTTTCAGATACTGCTGGGTATAATGCAGATGGGAAGTCTGTGTGTGTTTCTCTCAGACATGATGGTATCAGGTTTCACTACGGGGGCTTCAGTCCACGTTCTAGCTTCCCAGATTCCATTTGTTTTGGGTATACATATTCACTCGTACGACGGACCATTCAAAATCATATATGTAAGGAGTTGTCTATATTTCCGATATATTACGTTCTATTCACTCATCAATATTGAATAATTTCTTTCCTATAGTCAGAGTGATGTTAGTAATTAAATTCTATATATAAATTCTCCAATAAAATCAATGAATACAACTTAATTTAGTATGACATAACATATAAATAACACTGGTCTGCATTTGGAATGTTTCTAATTTTTATTTTTATTGATGGTTGCGATCTTACATATTCTTGGGCTGCTGATTGTAAATATCTAAACCATTTTGCTCTATCACGTAAGGATTTTGAATAAAATACAAATTAATGATAATAAAAAAATTAAATTTTTAATAAATTGTTACTTTATTAAAATTAGGGTGGTAATCATGGAAAAGCATATTGTGTTAGTTTTAAGAACATATGAATTACAAATCAACATGAATCAAATCAAATTATTTTATTAAAAAAAATATGCTCCTAATGGTTAGCCTACATATTAAATCAAAGGAAGGAGGACCACTTTGATTTTCGCTTGTGCTGTGCATCGAGACCATTACGTTTCAATGACCAGCAGTAATCCGCCATCATGTTGACATTCCATTTGCCCTGGTATCGAGTTTCCATGGTGCAAATATCCTGATGGAACCACCGCTCTCCTTGTTCCTCACTGTAGTCCCCACAATTGTTGGGAAAATAGTCAAGATGTGAGTGCAAAAAGTGCATCTTCACACTCATTCTAGACCCAAGTTGTTGGAAACTTGAAATCAGGTCTTGGATCATTTTTTCATATTCTGGGAAGCGCCTGTTTCCCAGGAAGTTGTGGACAATCTGCTTGAATGAAAACCAGGCATTCACCTCGACACCTGCTAATGCTTCATCAAAATACTTGCCCTTCATCAATTCCTGAATCTGAGGGCCAACAAAGATTCCTGCCTTTAGCTTGACTCCAGGTTCTTGAAAGCAGTTCCATTCTTGTTCAAGGCCTTCACAATATTTTTCATGAGTCCTAATTTGATGTGGAGTGGTGGCAGCAGAATTTTCTTGGTGTCAAAAAGTGGCTCAGTTTTCACGTTGTGATTTCCGGGTAAGAAGCTAGTTCTTGGTGGCCAGTCTTTTTGTTCATAGTGCTGGCTGTCTGCCCTACTATCCCAAAGACACAGAAAACAGGGATACTTGGTGTATCCGCCTTGAAGACCTAGTAGGAGAGCAATAACTTTTAAATCACCACAAATGAGAAAAATTGTGATTCTTGTACTTGATTGCAGATATTAGTGTCTTCATATTTGCGTAAGTTTCTGACATTTGTACACTATGGCCAATTGGCACAGATGCAGCAGTGTTGCCATTGTAGAGAAGTACAGTCTTTAAACTTATTTTAGAAGAATCAATGAAGAGTCTCCATTCATCTGTTATGTATGACTTCCCCATGTATGTAGATGAATAGTTCAGAGAACCGACAAGTTGATAAATTAGACACATGTGCAATACTTGGGTATCTTTAATGAGGAAACGTTTCGCCACACAGTGGCTTCATCAGTCCAATACAAAGCAGGAAGGGGTAAGGAGAGGAGGAGTTTGAGGTAATCAGTCCCTCAGCCTGGAGTCGATGTGTTCAGTCATTCAATCTTGAAGAAAGTACAGCATAGGGCCTTAGAAGTGGCTTAAATACTGTAGTCAGGTGAGGCGAAGCAGGAGGAGGCGGGGTCATAGTGGTACCATCCACTAGTCGAAGTAGGTCTTCGTCCACAGGTTGGACAAGTGTTGAATAATTCCTTGTACCAAGATCAAAAGATGTTGCTGTGTCAGACAGAATTCTTCAACACTTGTCCAACCTTTGGACGAAGACCTACTTCTGTTAGTGGATGGTACCACTATGACCGCCTCCTCCTGCTTCGCCTCACTGACTATGTATAAGCCACTTCTAAGGCCCTATGCTGTACTTCTTCAAGATTGATGGACTGAACACATCGACTCCAGGTTGAGGGACTGATTACCTCAAACTCCTCCTCTCCTTACACCTTCCTGCTTTGTATTGGACTGATGAAGTCACTGTGTGGCGAAACGTTTCCTCATTAAAGTTACCCAAGTGTTGCACATGTGTCTAATTCATATCCCCATGTGTTTAATAAGGCCAGAAATATTTGAACAGAAAACTAAAGATTTTTCTTTGTCAAAGAACTGAGTGAATTTCGCTTCACGATGACTGTACTAAGCGAATGTTGTTCCAGGAGCTAGAAGCCTGTGTTCGTTCAGTCTAGAACCAAGTAACTGTGCAATTTATTTTGGAAGGTTAAGGTCTCTCACCAAGTCATTGAGCTCAGCATGGTTGAAGGGTTTAGGATCGTCATTTGTTGGTGGTTCATAGTCTACTCCCATCTCCTTAGAATCACTGGTATCAGATTCTGATGAAATTTGCCATGTCTCAGGTGGCACAGGTACAGGAATATCTTCAGAGTGTGGAACAGCCTTATTGCTGAAGGAATATTTGGGTATATTTTGCGATCTTTAGTCTTCTTGTTGAATCCAGCTACTTTATTCATACAAAAGTAGCTGTCATCACGGTGGTTCATCTGCTCCCGCCATAACATTGGTACTCCAAAGGCATACATTCAAGTTTTCCAACTGACCGCATTTGGAGCTTACTGATGCAACTCCTGCAAGCTTTGTGTGGTGCAAATGGTTTGTCCTGGTCTCCAAGTTTGCAACCAAAATAAAAAAAGTAGCAGCGCTTCAATAAAGGAGTAATGTTGCTCCGGGAATCTGAAGGGATGAATTGCCCGCAGACATAGCAAAATATGTCTGGTGAATTTATGCAGCCTCTAGACATATTAATAATCTGAAAAAAAAAATATATTAGATTTAACATTTAATTCAATATAAGGTAAGCATTTTAATTGGTAATATACCACTTTCTAATTTACTTATGTTATACGATAAGAGAAAAGTAACGTTTCCGTATAACTTGACAACCTGATGTGATAGAGATGAATAAAAAACACAATGAATCAATATTTTCTATATATATATATATATATATATATATATATATATATATATATATATATATATATATATATATATATATATATATATATATATATATATAAACACTGATCTCTGGCCGACGGAGACTCGAACCTACGAACCTCATGACAAGGTACGCAGTGCTTTACCGACCGTACCACACTGGCCAATACCTTGGCATCCAGCTTTCGCTAGACGTTATTCCAAGGCAGCCAGCTTTCAGGCAGGAGGCTTACAGCTTTCATCTCATCCCTGCATGCATCGACACAACTAGAGATTTTACAATGCTAGGAATTCGCAAGAGCAGGCGAAATATTCACAAACACTGATCTCTGGCCGACGGAGACTCGAACCTACGAACCTCATGACAAGGTACGCAGTGCTTTACCGACCGTACCACACTGGTCCAATACCTTGGTCGGCCAGAAATCAGTGTTTGTGAATATTTCGCCTGCTCTGCGAATTCTAGCATGTAAAATCTCTAGTTGTCGATGCATGAGGATGAGATGAAGCTGTAAGCCTTCCTGCCTGAAGCTGGCTGCTGGAATAACGTCTGCAAGCTGGATGCCAGGTATTGGACCAGTGGTACGGTCGGTAAGCACTGCGTACTCATGAGGTTCGAGGTTCGAGTTCGTCGGCAGAATCAGTGTTTGTGAATATTTCGCCTGCTCTTGCGAATTCTAGCATATATATATATATATATATATATATATATAATAATATATATATATATATATATATATATATATATATATATATATATATATATATATATATATATATATATATATATATATATATATATATATATATATATATATATATATATACGGAAAAGATACCAGAGTCAATAAAAAAATCATGCAGACAAGTGTAATCAGTTATAATTTATTTAGCAGAGAATGCAAGAAAATTAAATGTAATAATAAAAACATTTATAACAATTATAATATTCATTGTAATGATAATAACAATATAATTTGGAGGGCAACTTAAAACTTTACCTGAAGTCCTTATATATTAATATTTCATTATTTAAAAAACAAGAACAGATATGTAGATTAAATTTAGTTATGGATTTAATGCTAAAAAAATGTGTCCAATAAATGAGAACATTACCCTTTTGTCCGACACTTTCTTATTAGTATAAGCTAAATGTTTCATAAGAGTTGTTGTAGTTTGTATCAGCTGTCTAAATACAGTGTTGTGATCAATCTTATTTCACCTTGTCTCAACACAGTTTTCAGCTAAGTGTTCTGGACACATACTAACGGTAGCTTGTGTCAACACAGTTTTCAGCTAAGTGTTCTGGACACATACTAACGGTAGCTTGTGTCAACACAGTTTTCAGCTAAGTGTTCTGGACACATACTAACGGTAGCTTGTATCAACACAGTTTTCAACTAAGTGTTCTGGACACATACTAACGGTAGCTTGTGTCAACACAGTTTTCAACTAAGTGTTCTGGACACATACTAACGGTAGCTTGTATCAACACAGTTTTCAACTAAGTGTTCTGGACACATACTAACGGTTGCTTGTATCAACACAGTTTTCAACTAAGTGTTCTGGACACATACTAACGGTAGCGTGCGTCAATAGTATCACCGTCGATGCATTTTTCCACGTTCCCATAGTTTCTTAATTCTCCAAACTCATCTACAAATTAACTTACTTGCCATCGTCTTATACCTTGTTAAATGGTTTATATTTCTTTTGCAGATATTTATAGATATCTTTACGATGATATTTACAGCTAATCCAGCTGTCATGGTGATATCTGTATTCACATTAGCTGCTATGATCTTCAGCAATGAAATTATCAAGGTAATTAATATTTTTACTTCATTGCTAATTTTCTGTTCAGAAAGCAGGATTTTTTTTCTGATAAGAAATATAGTAGAGCCTATGATTAGATTATCTATTTGTAGGTACGTGATGAAGAAAGACAGGTGCAAAGATATTTTTTTTGTTTAAACTTTTTTCTCTCTCTGTAGAAGTGTAGCATGTCAGTGAAGTGATAAAGCGAGACATTTTCACAATAAAGTGTGCTCAGCAATAATGTCTTTTTTCATTACTGTTGGCAGTTTGCCTTTGATTCAGATTAAATAGATGATCTGGAAGATTACCTCTGGTACACTTCCATCCCTCTCATGACAGTCCATCTGTAAGATGCTTAGTTTTGATGTAGTCCCTGTCTTTACTCATGTCCCTTTTCACAACACTCTCAGTTTACATTCCCGTCGATGCCTTTCATTATTTTGACTGTGTGGAATCTAATTCTTTTTGCCTCCAAGGAACGTGATATTTTCAAAATTAGTTTCCTTCTGGGCTCTACATAATTCCTTCTACTTTCTTAATAGTACGAAGAATATTTATGAAATTATTCTTCATCATAATGTTATAATAAGCTGTGTGCATTCATAAAATGCAAGGTGAGTATTGCTTACCTTAAAAAAAATCACTGTTTTTTATTAATGAATTTAAAGTACTTTAAATATGTAGCTGGATTACGCAACACTGCATTTTCCTTCCCCTTCCCCCCCCCCCCTCCTCTTAAAAAACTAGTAAAGGATATGCCGCTGCCAGACGTAACATGAAAAATATTAATTTAAGTTATATAAAACCATGTTTTTGCAAATTCATAAACACGCTGGATAACGTGATATATATTGCTACTTTTACTTACACTTAGGTCACACAACACAGGCAGGCACATGCATATATATACATACACACATCTAGGTTTTTCTTCTTTTTCTTAATAGTTCTTGTTCTTTATTTTCTCTATTCTTAATGGAGAAGTGGAAAAGAATCTTTCCTCCATAAGCCATGCGTGTCATATGAGACGACTAAAATGCCGGGAGCAACGGGCTAGTAACCCCTTCTCCTGTAGAAAATACTAAAAAAGTGGAGAAGAAAAACTTTATAAAACTGAAATGCTTGAAAGTGCGTGGAAGTAGTGCAGATGATAAGAAAGAGATGATTGCTGATGGTATGAATGAATAGAAGTTGGATGTCCTGGCCCTAAGTGAAACAAAGCTGAAGAGGGTAGGTGAGTTTCAGTGGGAAGAAATAAATGGGATTAATTCAGGAGTATCTGAGAGAGTTAGAGCTAAGGAAGGGGTAGCAATAATGTTGAAGGATCATTTATGGAAGGAGAAGAGGGAATATAAATGTGTAAATTCAAGGATTATGTAGATTAAAATAAGAGTTGGATGCGAGAAGTGGGACATAATAAGTGTGTATGCACCTGGAGAAGAGAGGAGTGTAGAGGAGAGAGAGATTTGAGAAATGTTAAACGAGTGTGTAGGAACTTTTGAATCAAGTGAGAGAGTAATTGTTGCAGGGGACCTAAATGCTAAAGAAAGAGAAACATTTAAAGAGGGTGTGATAGATAAGCTTGGGGTGCCAGTTGTAAATGAAAGGGGTTTGGTTATAGGTAATACATATTTAAGAAAAATAGGATAAATAAGTATACAAGATGTGATGCAGGGCGTAACGACAGTAGTTTCTTGGACTACGTATTGGTAGATAAAAGACCGTTGGGTAGACCTCAAGATGTACATCTTTATAGAGGGGCCACAGATATATCAGATCACTTTTTAGTTGTAGCTACAGTGAGAGTAAAGGGTAGATGGGATACAAGGAAAGTGGAAGCAGCATTTAAGAGAGAGGTGAAGATTTATAAACTAAAAGAGGAGGCAGTTAGGGTAAGATATAAACAACTATTGGAGGATAGATGGGCTAGTGAGAGTATAGGCAATGGGGTCGAAGATGTATGGGGTAGGTAGTGTTAGAGTGTTCAGCAGAAGTTTGTGGTTACAGTAAAGTGGGTGCGGGAGGGAAGAAGAGTGATTGGTGGAATGATGATGTAAAGAGAGCAGTAAGAGAGAAAAACTTAGCATACGAGAGGTTTTTACAAAGTAGAAGTGATGCAAGGAGGGAAGAGTATATGGAGAGAAAGAGAGAGTGGATGAGATGTTATCAACAATTTTTTTTGAAAATAAGAAAAAGTTTTGGAGTGAGATTAATAAGTTGAGGAAGCCGAGGGAACAAATGGATTTGATTGTTAAAAATAGGAGAGGAGAGTTATTGAATGGAGAGTTGGAGGTATCGGGAAGATGGAGGGAATATTTTGAGGAATTGTTAAATGTTGATGAAGACAGGGAAGCTGTGATTTCGTGTATATGGCAAGGAGTAACAACATCTTGTAGGAGTGAGGAGGAGTGAGCTGTGAGTTTGGTTGAAGCTCGTGAGGCCATGGGTAAAATGAAAGGGGGTAAAGCAGCTGGAATTGATGGGATAAAGATATAAATGTTAAAAGCAGGTGGGGATATAGTTTTGGAGTGGTTGGTGCTTTTATTTAATAAATGTATGGACGAGGGTAAGGTACCTAGGTAATGGCAGAGAGAATACGTCAGAGAAATAGCAAACATCGAATTAAAACTAAAGGAATCTTACAAGAATCAAGAAACGCGGGAAGAACTAAAATCCATAAATGAAATTGAAAGAAACCCAAAGTATTTCTTTTCTTATGCCATATCAAAGTCGAGAACAACATCCAGTATTGGACCCCTACTTAAACGGGATGGGTCCTACACAGATGACAGCAAGGAAATGAGTGAGTTACTAAAGTCCCAGTATGACTCAGTTTTTAGCGAGCCGCTAACCAGACTGAAAGTCGAAGACCTAAATGAATTTTTTATGAGAGTGCCACAGAACTTGGCAGATGCATGCCTATCTGACATTACCCTGACGCCAAATGACTTCGAAAAGGCAATAAATGACATGCCCATGCACTCCGCTCCAGGCCCAGACTCATGGAACTCCGTGTTCATCAAGAACTGCTTTTAACATCCTATGGAGAGGGAGCATGGACACTGGGGTCGTCCAGCAGTTACTAAAAACAACAGACATAGCCCCACTCCACAAAGGCGGCAGTAAAGAATAGCAAAGAACTACTGACCAATAGCGCTAACGTCCCATATCATAAAAATCTTTGAAAGGGTTCTAAGAAGCAAGATCGCCACTCATCTAAATACCCATCAATTACACAACGCAGGGCAGCATGGGTTTAGAGCAGGTCGCTCCTGTCTGTCCCAACTACTGGACCACTACGACAAGGTTCTGGATGCTCTAGAAGACAAACAAAATGCAGATGTTATATACACAGACTTTGCAAAAGCCTTTGACAAGTATGACTATGGTGTAATAGCACACAAAATGCGTGATAAAGGAATAACAGGAAAAGTGGGTAGATGGATCTATAATTTCCTAACAAGTAGAACACAAAGAGTAGTAGTCAACAGAGTAAAGTCTGAGGCGGCTACAGTGAAAAGCTCTGTTCCACAAGGCACAGTACTCGCTCCCATCCTGTTCCTCATCCTCATATCGGACATAGACAGGGATATAAGCCACAGTGCCGTGTCTTCCTTTGCAGATGACACCCGAATCTGTATGACAGTGTCCACCGTTGAAGACACTGCAAGACTCCAAGCAGACATAAACCAAATCTTTAAATGGGCTGCAGAAAACAATATGAAGTTCAATGATGAGAAATTTCAATTACTCAGATATGGAAAACGTGAAGAAATTAAAATCTCATCGGAGTACAAAACAAATTCCAACCACACAATAGAGCGAAAAACTAATGTCAAAGACCTGGGAGTGATCATGTCAGAGGATCTCACCTTCAAGGACCATAACACCGTAGCAATCGCATCTGCTAGAAAAATGACAGGATGGATAATGAGAACCTTCAAAACCAGGGATACCAAGCCCATGTTGACACTTTTCAGGTCGCTTGTTCTATCTAGGCTGGAATATTGCTGCACACTAACTGCACCTTTCAAGGCAGGTGAAATTGCTGACCTAGAAAAAGTGCAGAGAACCTTCACGGCACGCATAACTGCGATAAACCACCTCAATTACTGGGAACGCTTGAAGTTCCTAAACCTGTACTCCCTAGAACGCAGGCGGGAGAGATACATTATTATATACACGTAGAAAATTCTCGAGGGATTAGTACCAAACTTGCACACGAGTCACTCCCTACGAAAGCAAAAGACTCGGCAGGCGATGTAACATCCCCCCAATGAAAAGCAGGGGTGCCACTAGCACGTTGAGAGACAACACAATAAGTGTCAGGGGCCCAAGACTGTTCAACTGCCTCCCAGCATACATCAGGGGGATTACCAACAAACCCTTGGCTGTCTTCAAGCAGGCACTGGACAGGCACCTAAAGTCGGTACCTAACCAACCAGGCTGTGGTTAGTACATTGGACTGTGTGCGGCCAGCAGTAACAGCCTGGTTGATCAGGCTCTGATCCAACATGAGGCCTGGTCACAGACCGGGCCGCAAGGGCGTTGACCCCTGGAACTCTCTCCAGGTATACTCCAGGTATAAAGGCAAAGGGGACAAAAGAGAATGCAAAAATTGTAGGGGAATAAGTCTGTTGAGTATACCTGGTAAAGTGTATAGTAGAGTTATTATTGAAAGAATTAAGAGTACGTGTCACCTAATCCACTCCACGGGTATTCAAACAGGAGAAGGCTGAAATTAATCCTTGAGCATCCACTGCCACGAGTGTCCTCGCAACATGAAACAAGCCTAGTTCGCTAGATTCATATTCTTTGTAGGATTGATGGCGGAGTGGATAAGGTGACACGTATATTGTGTTGTATCTTGAGGTGGGACAATGTATCGTGGGGTCGAACCCTGGCCTGCCGCAGTTTGGTAAATTATATATATATTTTTTTATTAAAACATCGGCCGTTTCCCACCCATGCAGGGTGGCCCGAAAAGAAAATCTTTTATGACCATTCCCTCCATCACTGTCTTGGAAGAGGCATGCTTGCACTACAGTTATAAAACTACAACATTAACACCTCTCCCTCAGAATGCCGGCACTGTACTTCCCATCTCCAAGAATCAAGTCCGGCCTGTTGGTTTCCCTGAATCCCTTCATAAATGTTACCTTGCTTACACTCCAACAGCACGTACGTCAAGTCCAAAGAATCATTTGTCTCCAGTTGCTTCTATCTAACACGCTCTCGCACACTTGCTGGAAGTCCAAGCCCCTCGTACACAAAATCTCTTTTACCCCCTCCATCAACCCTTTCCTAGGCTGACCCCTACCCTGCCTTCCCTCCACTACAGATTTATACACTTTCAAAGTCATTCTATTTCGTTCCATCCTCTCAACATGTCCAAACCATCTCAATAACCCCTCTTCAGCCCTTAGGATAATAGTTTTGGTAATCCCGCACCTCCTCCTAATCTCCAAACTACAGATTCTCTGCATTAAATTCACAACATGACATGACATCTCCACTGCCTCCAGCCTTCTCCTTGTTGCAACATTGACAATCCATGCCTCACACCCATACAAGAGCGTTGGTAAAACTATACTCTCATACATTTCCCTCTTTGCTTTCATAGATAATGTTCTTTGTCTCTACAGACTCATTGCACCACTCACCTTTTTTCCCTCGTCAATTCTATGAGTCACCTCATCTTTCTTAGACACATCCGCTCCCAAATATCTAAATACATTTACCTCCTCCATACTCTCACCCTCCAATCTGATATCCAATCTTCTGTTACCTAATTTTTTTGTTATCCTCATCACCTTACTCTTTCCTATATTCACTTTTAATTTCCTTCTTTTACATACCCTACCAAACTCATCCACCCGCCTCTGCAACTTATCTTCAGAATCTCCCAAAAGCACAGTGTCATCAGCAAAGAGCAACTGTAACAACTCCCACTTTGTGTTAGATTCTTTATCTTTTAACCCCACACCTCTTACCATCACCCGAGCATTCACTTCTCTTTCAACTCCATCTATAAATATATTGAACAACCACGGTGACATCACAAATCCCTGTCTAAGGCCTACTTTTACTGGGAAATAATCTCCCACTCGTCTACATACTCTAACCTGGGCCTCACTATCCTCGTAAAAACTCTTCACTGCTTTCAATAACCTTCCTCCTATTCCTCACATTTGCAACATCTGCCACATTGCTCCACTATCCACCATATCATACGCCTTTTTCAAATCCGTAAATGCCACAAAAAACTCTTTACCCTTATCTGAATACTGTTCACCTATATGTTTATCTGTGAACGCTTGGTCTACACACCCCCTACCCTTTCTAAAGCCTCCTTGTTCATCTACTATCCTGCTCTCCGTCTTACTCTTAATTCTTTCAATAATAACTCTACCATACACTTTACCAGGTATACTCAACAGACTTATTCTTCTATAATTTTTACACTTTTTTTTATCCCCTTTGCCTTTATACAAAGGAATTATGCATGCTCTCTGCCAATCCCTAGGTACCTTACCCTCTTCCATACATTTATTAAATAAAAACACTAACCACTCCAAAACTATATCCCCACCTGCTTTTAACATTTCTATCAATATCCCAATCAATCCCAGCTGCTTTACCCCCTTTCATTCTACCCACTGCCCCACGCACTTCCCCCACACTCACAACTCTCCTCTCCTATTTTTAACTAACAAATCCATTCATTCCCTAAGCTTTCTCAACTTATTAATCTTATTCCGAAACTTTTTCTTATTTTCAACAAAATTTGTTAACAACATCTCACCCACTCTCTCATTTGCTCTCTTTTTACCTTGCTTCACCACTCTCTTTTTACCTTGCTTCACCTCTCTCTTTCTCTCCATATACTCCTCCCTCCTTGCATTATTTTACTTTGTAAAAACCTCTCATATGCTAACTTTTTTTCTCTTACTACTCTCTTTACATCATCATTCCACCAATCGCTCTTATTCCTTCCCACACCCACTTTCCTGTAACCACAAACTTCTACTGAACACTTTAACACTATATTCTTAAACTTACCCCATACATCGTCAACCCCATTGTCTATACTCACAATAGCCCATCTGTCCTTCAACAGTTGTTTAAATCTTACCCTAACCGCCTCCTCCTTTAGTTTATCAACCTTCACCTCTCTCTTTCTTGCTGCTTCCATTTTAATTGTATCCCATCTACCTTTTACTCTCACTGTAGCTACAACTAAAAAGTGATCTGATATATCTGTGGCCTCTCTATAAACATGTACATCCTGAAATCTACTCAACAGTCTTTTATCTACCAATACGTAGTCCAACAAAATACTGTCATTACGCCCTATATCATATCTTGTATACTTATTTATCCTCTTTTTCTTAAAATATGTATTACCTATAACTAAACCCCTTTCTATACAAAGTTCAATCAAAGGTTTCCCATTATCATTTACACCTGGCACCCCAAACTTACCTACCACACCCTCTCTAAATGTTTCTCTTACATTAGCCTTTAGATCCCCTACCACAATTACTCTCTCACTTGGTTCAAAAGTTCCCATACATTCGCTTAACATCTCCCAAAATCTCTCTCTCTCCTCTACACTCTTCTCTTCTCCAGGTGCATACACGCTTATTATGACCCACTTTTTGCATCCGACCCTTATTTTAATCCACATAATCTTTGAATTTATACATTTATATTCCCTCTTCTCCTTCCATAACTGATCCTTCAACATTATTGCTACCCCTGCCTTAGCTCTAACTCTCTCAGATACTCCTGACTTAATCCCATTTATTTCTCCCCACTGAAACTCGCTTACTCCCTTCAGCTTTGTTTCGCTTAGGGCCAGGACATCCAACTTCTTTCATTCATAACATCAACAATCATCTCTTTCTTATCATCCGCACTACATCCACTCACATTCAAACATATAAGTTTTATTAAGTTTTTCTTCTCTTTTTTAGTAATATATACAAGAGAAGGATATACTAGCCCATTGCTCCCGGCATTTTAGTCACCTCATACGACACGCATGGCTTACGGAGGAAAGATTCTTTTCCACTTCCCCATAGAGAATAGAGGAAATAAAGAACTAGAACTATTAAGAAAAAGAAGAAAAACTTAGATGTGTGTATGTATATATATGCATGTGTAAGTAGAAGTAGCAAGATATACCTGTTATCCAGCATGTTTATGAGACAGAAAAAAAGACACCAGCAATCCTACCATCATGTAAAACAGTTACAGGTTTCTGTTCTACACTCACTTGGCAGGACGGTAGTACCTCCCTGGGTGGTTGCTATCAACCTACTACCTTTATTATTATTATATATATATATATATATATATATATATATATATAATATATATATATACTATATATATATATATATATATATATATATATATATATATATATATATATATTTTCATGGCTGTGGCACTCAAAGCGAAGTTTATCGGGTTCAATCAAAAGAAAAAGAGGAAAGCTCCACTTTCTTGGATCTAGATCTTACCACATCATGTAATGCGGTAAAATGCTACAAATCTTAGCAGAATATGTGTATGTGCAGGCATTCGACTTCCCACCTCCACGACTCAAGTCCTGCTAACCGGTTACTCTGAATTCCTTCACAAAATATTACCCCGCTCTCTCTCTCTCTATTTTAAATTATAATAATTTTCTTTGTCTTGGGCAGCCTTGGTGTCGCACAATGACTAAACTCCCGATCCCTGCTGAGTTTCTTGTTGTCGCTGTTGGAACACTAGCTTCTTACTTTGGCAAGTTCCATGATGCTTATCACGTCAAGATTGTGGGAGAAATTCCTACAGGGTAAGTGATTAGAATGGTAAGATATTATTTTTTACAATATTGACCTTCTGAGCGTTTACGAAGCAATATACATACATACAAAGAGAGAGAACATTTTTAGTTTGTGCTTCGTTGTGTTTATAAATCAACAAACATACATACATACACACATACAGACATACATACATATACACTCACACCACACACACAGCTTTAAGAGGATGTATGATAAAGCTCATGAAGCAGGGAGAGAGTGACTTAGTATCGACCAGTGAAGAGGCGGGGCCAGGAGCTATAAATCGACTCCTGCAACCACATATATGTAAGTACATATAGGTGAGTACACACACACATGAACATTCATACAAGGAAACTGAAACAATATAGTTTTCAAACCTATACTCCTTCCCTCCTTATACCCGTATGATCATGTTCTGCTCCATACTCTGTAAATACTGAAACCATATCAACAACTATCCAAATTATCTTAGAAAGAAATAGTAGTAATGGACGGCAATAATTAAATTGACTTAAAACTGGGCAGCAATGGAACCCATGGCTTGGTGAGTGTGAATCCAGCACTCGACCAAGTTGGTTGTTTTGGTCTAGCATCTGCAACACTCAACTTAGCCAAGTTTTCCTTGAGCATATTGAGACAAGCACTTAAGAGACAGGAGTGAGATCGTCGCTTGTTTTGTTGTTGGTGAAGTCAGGCGGCTCTTAAAAATACTGTTAACATTGAAAATGGTACTGTTTACAGACATCATCTAAATAAGACAGGTTGTCATCTTCCTATTATGACCAATATATTCTACTGCTAGAGCGCTGCATTAATAAGTTTATTCATGTACAGGTACACATAAATACAGTTACATAAATTATCATACATAGCAGCATATGTGTAGATTACTTAGGATAACTCTAACAAGTCAGACAAAGCCACAGGTTTGATTCCTGCCCAGATTTCCATGAAATCATTTAATGTAGCCAAACAAGACTTTCTTTCTGACAATATTGACATAGGCCTTGAAGGAACACGAACTAGATTTCCATTTATTTTGTTGTTAGTGAAAAAAGTCTATATAAACATCTTGTAGTTACCGTTGTAGATGGTAGCGCCTACATTAATCACTTACATAAAACAGTTCGTCATCTTTATATTGTAAGGATCACAACCCAGATGTTGCTCACTAGAAGCCATTGTTGTAGACCATACTGCAGCATTGTTGTAGAAAATACTGCAGCAATGTTGTAGACCATACTGCAGCATTGTTGTAGAAAATACTGCAGCAATGTTGTAGACCATACTGCAGCATTGTTGTAGAAAATACTGCAGCAATGTTGTAGACCATACTGCAGCATTGTTGTAGACCATACTGCAGCAATGTTGTAGACCATACTGCAGCAATGTTGTAGACCATACTGCAGCAATGTTGTAGACCATACTGCAGCAATGTTGGAAAATACTGCAGCAATGTTGTAGACCATACTGCAGCAATGTTGTAGACCATACTGCAGCATTGTTGTAGACCATACTGCAGCAATGTTGTAGACCATACTGCAGCAATGTTGTAGACCATACTGCAGCATTGTTGTAGAAAATACTGCAGCAATGTTGTAGACCATACTGCAGCATTGTTATATACAATACTGCAGCAATGTTGTAGACCATACTGCAGTAATGTTGTAGACCATACTGCAGCAATGTTGTAGACCATACTGCAGCATTGTTGTAGAAAATATTGCAGCAATGTTGTAGACCATACTGCAGCATTGTTGTAGACCATACTGCAGCAATGTTGTAGACCATACTGCAGCATTGTTGTAGAAAATACTGCAGCAATGTTGTAGACCATACTGCAGAATTGTTGTAGAAAATACTGCAGCAATGTTGTAGACCATACTGCAGCGATGTTGTAGACCATACTGCAGCATTGTTGTAGACCATACTGCAGCATTGTTGTAGACCTTACTGCAGCAATGTTGTAGACCATACTGCAGCAATGTTGTAGATAATACTGCAGCATTGTTGTAGACCATACTGCAGCAATGTTGTAGACCATACTGCAGAAATGTTGTAGACCATACTGCTGCAATGTTGTAGACCATACTGCTGCAATGTTGAAGACCGTACTGCAACATTGTTGTAGACCATACTGCACCATTGTTGTAGGTCATACTTCAGCATTGTTGTAGGTCATACTGCAGCATTTTTGTAGGTCATACTGCAGCATTGTTGTAGACAATACTACAGCATTGTTGTAGGTCATACTGCAGCATTGTTTTAGGTCATACTGCAGCATTGTTGTATGCCTTACTACAGCATTGTTGTAGACAATACTACAGCATTGTTGTAGACAATACTACAGCATTGTTGTAGGTCATACTGCAGCATTGTTGTAGGTCATACTGCAGCATTGTTGTAGGCCAAACTACAGCATTGTTGTAGGTCATACTGCAGCAATGTTGTAGACCATACTGCAGCAATGTTGTAGACCATACTGCTGCAATGTTGTAGACCATACTGCTGCAATGTTGAAGACCGTACAGCAGCATTGTTGTAGACCATACTGCAGCATTGTTGTAGGTCATACTTCAGCATTGTTGTAGGTCATACTGCAGCATTGTTGTAGGTCATACTGCAGCATTGTTGTAGACAATACTACAGCATTGTTGTAGGTCATACTGCAGCATTGTTTTAGGTCATACTGCAGCATTGTTGCAGACAATCCTACAGCATTTCTGTAGGTCATACTGCAGCATTGTTGTAGGGCATACTGCAGCATTGTTGTAGGCCTTACTACAGCATTGTTGTAGACAATACTACAGCATTGTTGTAGGTCATACTGCAGCATTGTTGTAGGGCATACTGCAGCATTGTTGTAGGCCTTACTACAGCATTGTTGTAGGTCATACTGCAACATTGTTGTAGGTCATACTGCAGCATTGTTGTAGGTCATACTGCAGCATTGTTGTAGGCCATACTGCAGCATTGTTGTAGGTCATACTGCAGCATTGTTGTAGACCATACTGCAGCATTGTTGTAGGTCATACTGCAGCATTGTTGTAGACAATACTGCAGCATTGTTGTAGGTCATACTGCAGCATTGTTGTAGGTCATACTGCAGCATTGTTGTAGGTCATACAGCAGCATTGTTGTAGGTCATATTGCAGCATTGTTGTAGGCCTTACTACAGCATTGTTGTAGGTCATACTGCAGCATTGTTGTAGGTCATACTGCAGCATTGTTGTATGTCATACTGCAGCATTGTTGTAGGTCATACTGCAGCATTGTTGTAGGTCATACTGCAGCATTGTTGTAGGTCTTACTGCAGCATTGTTGTAGGTCATACTGCAGCATTGTTGTAGGTCATACTGCAGCATTGTTGTAGGTCATACTGCAGCATTGTTGTAGACCATACTGCAGCATTGTTGTAGGTCATACTGCAGCATTGTTGTAGACCTTACTGCAGCATTGTTGTAGGTCATACTGCAGCATTGTTGTAGACCATACTGCAGCATTGTTGTAGGTCATACTGCAACATTGTTGTAGACCTTACTGCAGCATTGTTGTAGACCATACTGCAGCATTGTTGTAGACCATACTGCAGCATTGTTGTAGGTCATACTGCAGCATTGTTGTAGACCTTACTGCAGCATTGTTGTAGACCTTACTGCAGCATTGTAGGAGAGCAGGAGTTTGTTATTTCCACCCTAGAAACATAATTATTAACTGTACAGTTCTTGACTAATCTCTTCCAAGAGCTGCACAGTTAATTATTATGACAGTCTCTCCCTCCCTACACCCCTCCGTCTCTCTTTCCCTACATCCCTCCCACCCACACTCTTATCCCTGTAGCCAACAACAATCCCTTTGTAAAAGGTTCACCATTTTTAGAGTTTCAAGCTCATTAATAATAATTACTAATTGTATTTAATTAGAGTAACATTTATTGCTTCTTTTCTTTAGAATGATTAATCTACTTAGTATTATTAAATATAAGTCTATATTTAGGTAATAATCTGACAATTTTAAAAAAGTTGTGCATGAAAGCATTGCCAAATTGTTGACAATAAAAAACTTGTAGGAAATATTTCCCGGATATGTTAATTAAAAATGGTGAAATTTGATTTCCATCGAAGCTGACTTTAATTCTTTATAATAGACACTTTCAGATTTTCCGAGTGATACAGTTAAATGAAACTCGAAGAAAAATGTTATTAAGTAAAGTCAAGAAATATAATTTTGGATAAGAAGCGTCACTTACAGAGGACGCAACGACCAGTCGAAAACGTCTCCTCATTGAGGCAATACTGTTTCAAATCAAGTGTTAATTTCGGTTCTTTAATGGGATTTAAACGCTTTAAGTGTTTTCCTCATCCTTTAATATTTAAAATTCTTCGTCGATAGTTACTATGACTAGAGGAGTTGCCATATAACGTGATCTCACAATTGAGGCACCAGAATCAACTTCCATGAAAAAGTATTACAGAGTTATTTTGGAAGCTCCACAACATCTTCAATTTAACCTCACCTCCTCAGTTTGATCCTAGTGGTGCCTATGCTAACCTTCCCATGGTGTAGAAATATACCTAGGTGGATGAATCTTATTGAAGCTAGCTGGCCCAGTGGCTAACGCGTCGGTCTGGAGTTTTGACACACTCTGATCGCGGGTTCTAACCCCACCCGTGATATGGTTTGGCTCCTCATTTTCCCAGTCAATCTTCTTATGGTTGAAATCCCCCCATGATGGGTAACTTTACCCATCCCATGTGGGCCCGTCTGGCCACCTCGGCTTGTGTAGCCACCATCGCTCTGTTGCTCTCATTCTCATTTCGTGGTCTTCTGCTGTTCAGTGGCGCATTGTACATCACTGCTTTTATTGCTTTTGGACCCCTTCTGAAGTGTTCCTACTATGTAGTCATCTGCTACACCTCAGACTAGTCCTCCCATCTCCTCAAAACTCCAGTGGTTTTTGACGAGCAGTCCAACTCATCCTTACCCTCTGTTCCTCCTGTCTTTCCTCAAGAAACATCACATCTGTTATCACCCAAGTGAACCTTGTCTCCATGAGTGCTATGATGTCCAGGGATGCCTCAGTGATTCTTTCCTGCCACTCTTCACTCTTATTTGTTATTCCATCCGCGGTGGTGCACCATACTTTCAGGGGAGGCATGACCAATTTCGGCGCGCGAGCGAAAAAAACGCGAAAAATTATGGAAATCGAGTTAATGATATAGAAAAATAGCTGAACTCTCTGGCAACACATTGGTACAAGAATCAATGTCCTAGTAAGTAAGTTTATTCAGGTATACACAAATACAGTTACATAGATTATCATACATAGCAGCATTTGTGTAGAAAACCTAGGATAACCCCAAAAAAAGTCAGACAGAGTGACTTATTTCCATTGGGGTCCATTTAATACCTTAATATTATACACTGTAGGAGATATATGTTATTATACTATAAAGGATATATACTAACATACATGTAAACATACATTTACATGTATGTTAGCTAAAAAAATAAAAAATCATTCTCCTCCCTTTCTGTCGCTACATTCATTAGGTACCTTTTGGCTCTCTTCTTGAACTGGATCATGCTATGACTGGCTTTGACATGTGCAGGCAGTCTGTTCCATTCCTTTATTGCTGTGCAATAAAAGGTGTTTGAAGCCTGGCCACTGACTGTGGGTACTACAAAGTTGTGCTCTCTCCCCCTAGTACTATGACTGCTTTGGTTCCCAGCCTTGACAAAATTGGCAGCAAGATATTCTGGACACTGTTTGTGAGCAATTTTATATACTTGATTCAACTTAATTTGTTTTTCTCTGTCTTCAATATTCAGCATATCCAACTGTTGTAATTCATCCTGGCCTACATGCTCTCTTGGTCCCAGGTCCAGGATGAATCTTACCATTTTGTTCTGGGTGATTTTCAGTTTATCTTTCAGTTTTTTTGTCAAGGCAGAGTACCATGAAGAGCAAGCGTAGTCAATATGACATTGTATAAGGGCTAGACATAGGGTCCTGCGAGCCTCAGTAGGTAGACACTGTGCTTGTCTGTAGAGGACCTTCAGTCTGGCATTCGCTTTCTTTGCTACACTGTTCCCTATCAATTCTCCTGACATGCATGGGTCAAAGGGGGTTCCCAGATATTTTACTGAGGAAACTGAAGTGATGGATTCCCCATTACACCGGACATTAAAATTATTTACCGTTCTCAGTTTATATTTCGTGCCAAAGAGTATGGCTTCTGTTTTCCCGAGGTGTAACGATAGTTTGTTGTCTACTAGCCATTTGCTGCAGGACTCCAGTTCCAGTGTTAATACATTAGCTATACCTTGTGGGTCTTTACCTGACACTAACAGAGCACTGTCATCCGCATACAGTAGGAGTTTGCACTTGACACTGATGGGCATGTCATTTACATAACACAGGAATAATAAGGGACCCCCCGAATACTACCTTGGGGAACTCCACATGCTATCGGCAGTGGTTCTGATTCTGTTTTGTTGATTTTGACAATTTGTTTCCTGTTGCTAAGATAGGACTTAAACTAGTCTATGGAACCTATGCCAATAGCTTGAAGTTTCTTACATAATAAATTGTGGTTGACAGTATCGAAGGTCTTTTGCAAGTCTAAAGTTACCATTTCTATGAGGTTCCCTATCGACATTTCAGTTTTCATGTAATCCATCAGATTAATTAGGGAGGTGTCGGTTGAGTAAGAGCTCCTAAAGCCTGATTGGTAACTATGAAGAATGTTGTTGTCATTAAGATACTTAACTACAGTCATTTATATCATGTATGGTGACATCGGCGCTAGCAACATGACTGCTCATATCCCGTAATTTTTTTAGGATTTTTTTTTACGTTTTTTATTGCTATTCCTTGTATTATTCTCTCTAATCCAGCCAATCAGAAACCATCTGGGAACATTCCCGCTCTAGGGACTCTCGGGAGTCAGGAGAAAATATCATCTCTACGGCTTATTTATCTATCAGAATTGATCTAATATGACATAATAAGCATTATAAATGACATATAAATATGGTATATACTCTAGAATTAATAAAATAGGCCATACTATGGCGCCTATGTAGTAATATGTACCCGGAATATTGGAAATAAAATTATTTCCCCTCCATTCCATATCGTCCTCTATGACTTTGAGTAAGAGAAAACGGAGTTTTGGAGAGGTTAACTGCACTAGATACACAGTTTCATAAGGGAAACACCGAAAGAAACGCGATTTTCGCGAAAAAATTTTTTTTTTTTTTTTAGTCGGCGAGCAGGCCCGCGTTCCAGGCCTATAACTCGGAAGTAAGTTATTGACTTATTTCATGATCCTCTGCCTTTATTATTGAATTAAATGAAATAATTCATTAGCAAAACTGATAGATCAATGATTGTTCTTCATCGTGGCAAATCAAACATAATTTCTTTCCAAATATTTTGGGATTTATGTGGAAGTAAAGGGCAATGTATTATGCGAAATTGAAAAAAAAAAATAGCAACTTTATTCTTTTTTTTTTTTTTTTTGTAGAATAAAGATAAGATATTTACATTAATTTCGTTTGCCACGATATAGTATTACGATTGTTTTATGAGTACCAAGTCCCAAAACCACCTTACCTAGTGCCACTAATTTATTTGTTCGTGCCAAATGTAATTTTCCGTAAATATTTTTTTATTTTTTATTCTTTCAGTTGTTATTTGGGATATCTTTTTGAAACTTACAGAAAACAATAAGAGTGAACACTCCTTCTCGTACAATACACAGTGGAAGAAATCGAACGAAAGGAAAAAAAAAGGTCGAAATTGGTCATGCCTTCCCTTCAGCATCCTTTTCAGAACTGCGTTCTAAGGGTGTGAGGGGTTGGTGCAAACTCAGGGTGTGGAAGGCAGGGCTGGATATTATGGTAAGCTGCTGTTATGGTGGTATTAGTGCTTGGGGGGATGATGAGGGACTATGAGTATGCAGTGTGACTTGTCTCTGGTTATTGTTTTTGGATGGTGTGGTTGTGGAAGAAGATGGGGGGAGTCTGTGGGTGGAAAGCACAGCCTCCTTCAGAGGCTGTGCTCTCCTGTCCATCGGTGCCTGCCCTGTCTCCCCTTCCTGCCTCTGGCACCTTCTTACTCTCAGTTCTTCCCATTCTTTTTGTGTTCTGTCGCAGTCAGTGTACACTTTCTGGTATTCAGAGGTACCTTAATTAACAGTGGTATCTGCTGCAGGGTCTTGTTTTGTACCATTTCTGTCTTGAAAGTTAATTTGACTTGGTGGCTCTTTTCTCTTCAGTATAATCCAAGTCTCCGAAAAATTGTCAGTTGGGTCATGTCTTCTCCTATTACAGTAATGATGCTCTCAATCTCTTGCTCCCCCTGTTTTCTTTCATCATAAATTTTCCCTTCTGCCTCACGAAGCCCATGAATAATTAGTGACCTCTCCCTCTTCTCTTCCCATTTCGTTTCCTTCCATATCTCTGGGTATAATGACTCTTTCAGACCCCTCAAAGAGTATTTGAAAGGCGCATTCCTTCTCATGAAAAGAAAATATAGAATAAATTATTAATATCATAAGTAAACAATTTTATTGATAATAAGCAAAACTTTCTTTTAAAATGTAAAACAATCAAACATGAAATGGTCCTAGCTGAAGCAAATAATAAAAAGTAAAATATATAAATAACTCTCGTGAACCAAAGCTATAGAGCGGACAGGTGGTAATCCAAGGTGCTGATATTGGTGCTAAGTAGCTCAGGATTCACTCAGGGGTTTTGAACTAGAAACTGGTGTGAGACACAGTAGTCATTGGTGGACGTGTCTCTTATGAAGTTCCGCCTTAGACAGTAACAGATTTTTGCTTCAGGGCGGTGAAAAACCATAGATGATAAACCACAAAGGTGAAAGTGCATGCTGGAGTGTTCTGAATAAGACAAGTTGAGTTTTGGATCTATAGCTTAGATTCCGCTGCCCGTCTTGTCTCGCCAGTTTCAAGTGACCCAATTCGAACACACCTCCATAAAGATAAAAACATAAAGTTACAAACCAGAACCACAAGATAGGCAGAAGGCCTTCAACAGAAATGGTGAGAACAAAGATTACATTAAAATACGTAAGTCATCTTGGGTCTGGTTAAATTAATTAAAATCCCAACACAATATAACAGTAAATAACAGTGGAACTCAGTACTTACAGACTTGATGGGAGGAGTAAGCCAAGTAATGTCCATTCGTCAGGAGGGTCCCATGTTAACTCCCACCGGAAGGAGAAGGGGGAAGGGGTAGAAGTGACATTGTGCACTCCATACTAAACAAGATTCAATGAATTATACTACCAACCACCACTCATTCATGATTCCACTCTTATCTAATCAACTTTTCCTCACAGTCCGATTTAATTGTCCCCTTAGTTGTTTCTCTTTCCGTCTCCCAGATGTCCCGGTGACCTGATATCATTTCCTCAAGGATTATTATTATAATTATGAGGGATCGCTAAACCCGTAGCATTATACAGATTTCCTCAAGGAACCTCCCCTCAGTGCCTGCTGATGTTACTGCACCCAGCACCTTGCTCCTATCTGTCCTCATCTCCATATTCCACTTCAGCACTTCCGGTTCATCTGGAAGGCTCTGCATTTGTGCCTCAGCATCAACAGCTGGTAACGCCCACTTCTTGCTCTCTGAAGTTATCTTCAACATTGTGTTGCAAAACTTGCTTAGCCTTTTCTCCCACACCAGTTCCGCTTTGCTCTTGATCTTGTGTGTGTGTGTGTTTGTGTGTGTGTGTGTGCAAGTGTGAATGTGGTAGTGTGTGTGTGTGTGTACTCACTTAGTTGTACTCCCCTAGTTGTGGTTGCAGGGGTCAAGTCATAGTTCCTGGCCCCGCCTCTTCACTGGTCCCTACTGGGTCACTCTTCCTGCTAAATGAGTTTCATCATACCTCTTCTTAAACCTATGTATGGATCCTGCCTCCACTACATCACTTCCCAGACTATTCCACTTCTGACAACTATGTGACTGTGTACGTGTGTGTGTGTGTGTGTACTCACCTAATTGTGGTTGCAGGGGTCGAGACTTAGCTCCTGGCGTGTGTGTGTTAGTTACCATTTTGTCCTAGGCACATGTCGATTAGACACTAGGCCTGTTGTATGTATGTGTGTGTGTGTGTGTAAGGAAACACTTCGAAATGTTTCGGCCCCGCCGGGAATTGAACCCGGGCCCTCCGTGCGTGAAGTCTTGCTGGCCACCATGCCATCGGGGCGTGTGTGTGTGTGTGTGTGTGTGTGTGTGTGTATGTGTGAGTGAGTGTGTGTGTGTGTGTGTGTGTGTGTGTGTATGTGTGAGTGAGTGTGTGTATGTGTGTGTGTGTGTGTGTGTGTGTGTGTGTGTGTGTGTGAGTGAGTGTGTGTGTGTGTGTGTGTGTGTGTGTATGTGTGAGTGAGTGTGTGTTAGTTACCATTTTGTCCTAGGCACATGTCGATTAGACACTAGGCCTGTTGTATATATGTGTGTGTGTGTGTGTGTAACGAAACACTTCGAAATGTTTCGGCCCCGCCGGGAATGTGTGTGTATGTGTGTGTGTGTGTGTGTGTGTGAGTGAGTGTGTGTGTGTGTGTGTGTATTCTGATCGTGAATGAATAACATGATGTTTCATCTTTAGCTATAACTACATTATTATCACATAAAACAAGTTCCATCTTTGATAGATACTTTAATCATTAAAACATTGGAATAAATAGGACATTTGTAAACAAATATCAATATGTGACAAACATTTGGCAAATCAAATTATTTTTGGAAATGGCCGACAAACGATGGACGTCAATGAAGTCATAAGTCCATATCTGGGTGGCTTTATATGCAAAATGCGTTATAACGCTCAGCTCCCAATGTTAGTTTATGATAAAAGAACTATTTTGGACTATTTTTTTGCATTATTTTGGCCCTTATTTCCTGTGTTAATATGCCTTGTTCATCACCCTTCATTAATTACAATAATAATTATATGTATGTTTGTTTGTGATAAAATGCATGAATATTTTTTTCTTCGGAGGATTCTATATGCTCATCGGTAGCTGCAAACTCATCACTTTTTCCCTCCTGTATCGACGCAGTGTTTTATAAACAATGTATAACTGTTTACGCGGTTCGACCTCAGATGAAATGTAGATCCATTATGAAGACAAGTCGATAAGTGATTACTGTTAATCTATGTTTGCCATAAATTACCTGGCGAACTAATAGCCTAGTGTGAATAACCAGAGTACCAATTTTTTGTCAACATTAATAGGTACTCAATTATTTTTTAATGAAGTGTTTTCTTTAACTATATATTTCGGTCACTGCACAATCCCAAAAAAGGTATTACAGTATCCCTTAAACTATACCCCCCTCTATATCAACGATCCGAGAAAGGTATCCTAGTATGCCATAAGGCTGACCCCCCTCTACCTCAATGATCTCTGTAAACTATCCCAAGAGCATAGCGTCCTTTACCTCACTGCATGCAAATGTAACAATAGCGAGTACCTCATAATTATCTAATGCAGTGAAATATCAGCATTTATGATTTGAAGCCACTTAGTATTGACAAATTATAATTTTCGCAGTCCAAAACTAATGCGAACCTTCGGCTAAGCAAGATTCGCTGGTTCCAAAGTTTAAAAGCAATCATAGGAGGGTCCTAAGTTACCACTAGTTATCACACAGAGAATAATATCCCAAAATTCACCGGCACATCAAACGTTGCACTTTTAAATTATTGGCTTTGATGAATGTTAGCCAATCAAATGAGGCATTCAAAATTTATCGCATGAAAACTAGTTTTAATGTTTTCCAGTTTCCTCAATAAAATTGATAAATTGGCCTCTAAATAGCACAAAAACAATTAAATCTTTCTCATTGTAAGATACACCGGTTTTTATGGTCAGCAGCAGTTCACCCCAGAGGCATTTTTCATTTTGTTATTGCCCTTAAATCAAAGAGTCTAATAATATTGTTAAAAATCAAACATAACCCAAAATCAATGCAAGGCTTCTCTTAACGGGGCATACTCATGTTATATCTCAGAAAAATTACCAAATAATTTAAAAAATGGTACACTGGTAGCTTCACCCCCCCCCCCCATAGCAGTAATAATTGTCTTCAAAAATGGACACTGATAAAAATATGATGCTAATCAATAAATAATTTCTCAAGTTATCACACAGAAACCAAAACTGAAAATGGTCTATTTAAAACTGACTAGAGAGCTTCTGCATATGCTCATAGTTGAATCAGTCTTTCCCTAGTTAGAGTACACCTATTGTTAAAGTCTGAAGCCGATCAGATGAGACATTCTCAAGTTATAAACCAAAATCTTTATGGAAAAAAAAAGAACCTGTCAACCATTTGAAGGTATCCTTTCTAAGATTCCGAAAATTGCTGCAAAAAAGCGAATCATTTTAAAAATATATTATATTGTTAGTAGCACAAGTAGAGGTAATATAAAAGGATTCCCAAAGGATTAATAAAATCATTGGGGAATCTTAATTTGGTCATTGTATTTAAGGTTGTGTGGAAGTCTTCATCACAGGGACTGTTGATTCTCAAAACACTCGATTGAATTAAAACTTTTCTTATTACAGATTTTCAGCACGTCGATCAGTGCTTTAAAAGACAAGTTCTATGTGTCGGGTAGTACTCTATTATAATACATGTGCAGAGTCGCAATTGTGGCTGACACACATCTCATACTAGTTAAATGATCCTCCATAGTCAAAAAGCAACTTTACAAAACAGCTTGGCGGCTTGGACTATAGCCTGGGGGAAAAACAGCCAGTCAATGAAACAGTCCTGAAGGAAAAACATTAGTTTTTTGTCGTGATTTTAAAGATGAAAAATCTTTTTCTACATTGAATTTTATTATACGAGGAATTTGAATCTTAGGTGAATTACTCTTACGTCTAGGAACTAATATTATTTTTTGCCTTACAGGTTACCTGAGCCTTCATTACCACCTATTGAGCTACTGCCTGCGGTAGCTGTTGATTCCACTGTTATTAGTATTGTTGCTTACACCTTGTCTATCTCTATGGCCAGGATATTTGCCAAAAAATACAACTATAATATTGATGCAAATCAAGAACTTTATGCTATGGTACGTTAATTTATGTCTCTTATTGAGTGGGTAATTGAATTTAAACCATATCGACTACACGAAAGGCTCATTAAAGCTACATGTAACTTGTCCACCACCAGTTATCGATACTTTATTGTCTAAAATAGGGATTAAAGAATACTTTCAGTATATATACAGTGAGAGACATACTTCTCTCGATATATGTTACCTTGAGTCTCACAAATAACACTATATTAAATGTAAATTACTGTTGTTTACATAATTATAAAATATTTGGGATAAAAGCTTTGGTCAGTAAAGACTGTTAAACACAACTTATTTCAAAGAAAATTTTAATTGAAGGGAAATAACTTTCTAATTAAAAATTCGAGACAAATATATATGCATAATAAAGCTTTGGCCTGAAGGCCTACTGCAGGACTCCATTATTATTATTATGAGCTCGTGTTTTTATGTGCATTTTTAAGTTTTAATATACAGTAGACCGTCGTTTAACACGGTAGTTACGTTCCTAAAAATGCCGTATTAGACAAAACCATGTTAGACAAACTGAAGAACTTATGGGAAAAATAGGGTTACGTTCCTGGGAGCCCCAAAAAGCCAAACAACTTTCTTTTAGACCTCCAGATCTTTCAAAAATAAAAGGAATATGTAATTGTAGTTCATTGTCGTGATGCATTATGCTGTTTTTACTGCTTAAGACTACAAATGCATCAGAAATAATAGTATTTCTACCTTAAATTGTTGGTGCTGGTGTTTGTCGATGATTGTGAAGAGAAGGGAGAGTTATGCTGTGGCCCTACTGGGCTGAGATGGATGGTAGAGGTTCTGGTACTGAAGTCGATGGTTGTACTGGAATGTGTATAAATTCTGTAATGGATTTCTGTTTATTTTACTCTGCAGTACATTATACAAGTGACAGTAAGACATCAGCTGCTCTAGAAACAGTTTCAGGGTCCTCTTCAGTGAAAAAGTCTAACTTTAAGTCATTCAGTAAATCAGTCAGGTCATTCAGTCAGTCATGTCATTCAGGCAGTCAAGTCATTCAGGCAGTCAAGTCATTCAGTCAGTCAGTCAAGTCAGTAAGTCAGTCAAATCAGTAAGTTATTCAGTCAAGTCTGTAAGTTATTCAGTCAAGTCAGCAAGTCATTCAGTCAAGTCAGTAAGTCATTCAGTTAAGTCAGTCAAGTCAGTAAGTGATTCAGTCAAGTCAGTAAGTGATTCAGTCAAGTCAGTAAGTCATTCAGTCAAGTCAGTAAGTCATTCAGTCAAGTCAGTAAGTCATTCAGTCAAGTTAGTAAGTCATTCAGTCAAGTCAGTAAGTCAGTCAAGTCAGGATAGTGGTGGGGTGGGGGTGGCTGTGGATGGCGTAGGTCTCCCCCATTGACTCAATGGTGCAACCAGGCGACCACATGCTCAAAATGTTTTCCCTCCCGCAACCATGTTAAATTAATTTTACGGCGTGTTAAACGAAACTATACCTCAGTTCTTCAATCGGGCTATAATCAAAACGTGCACTACAAAACCGTTTTAAGCGACGGTATACTGTACACGTTACAAGCTTCTATTGTTATGCTTGTCACTAAATATCAAAGGCACATGTCTAGAGACACTTGGCGTTTCTTTTGTATCGGTCTGTGTATACTCATTCATGTGAATGCAAGGGTCAAGTCACAGATCCTGGCCCCGCCTCTTTGCTCTGTGTGTGTGTCTGTCTGTCTGTTATTTTGCATTCAACTTCTGGAGGCTTGCCAGAACCAATTACCCTTAGCCTCATCGTCCCTGTCATATCTCCTGACTACTTGACCACTCTGAAGCTGAAGAGATACATCTTGACATCCCTATGACTCATCTTTAAAAAAAATTTCTTTGTTTACCCTATAAATACCTCTGAGCATTTTTAATGTTCTTCCATGTTTCTCTTGGTTCGACTTTCCTCTAATGTCGTCAGGTTCAATTCCTTTAGCCTTTCCTCATAGATAATTCCCCTTAGCTATGGCACTTGCCTCATTGCATTCCTCAGTACTTTCTCCACTTTCTTAACATACTTTATCAAGTGTGATTTCAATGCTGATTTTGCATACTACTAGCTGGGCCTGACATATATTGCATAAAGTGCTATAAATAATTCTATGTTAGCTACAGAGGATATTCGGCTGCTGCGTGCTTAGAGCGTGTACTCACTTCACCTAATTCACCTAATTGTGGTTGCAGGGGTCGCGTCATAGCTAAAATACATGCCTGGAGTGTGTGTGTGTATACTCACCTATTTGTGGTTGCAGGGGTCAAGACTCAGCTCCTGGCCCCGCCTCTTCACTGATCGCTATTAGGCCCTCTCTCTCCTTGCTCCATGAGCTTTATTTTACCTCGTCTTAAAGCTAAGTATGGTTCCTGCCTCCACTACATCACTTGCTAGACTATTCCACTTCCTGACAAATCTATGACTGAAGAAATGCTTCCTAACATCCCTTTGACTCATCTGAGTCTTCAACTTCCAATTGTGACCCCTTGTTTCTGTGTCCCATCTCTGGAACATCCTGTCTCAGTCCACCTTGTATATTCCATGCAGTATTTTGTATGTCGTTATCATGTCTTCCCCTAACCCTCCTGTCCTCCAGTGTCGTCAGGCCGATTTCCCTTAACTTTTCTTCGAAGGACAATCCCCTTAGCTCTGAAACTAGCCTTGTTGCAAACCTGTGCACTTTCTCTAATTTCTTGACGAGCTTGACCACGTGTGGGTTCCAAACTGGTGCTTCATACTCCAGTATGGGACTGACATTGACGATGTACAGTGTCTTGAACGATTCCTTACTGAGATATCGGAAAGCTATTCTCAGGTTTGCCAGGCGCCCACATGCTGCAGCAGTTAACTGGTTGATGTGTGCTTCCGGAGAACGTGCTCGGTATTATACTCACCCCAAGATCTTTCTCCCTGAGCGAGGTTTGCAGTCTTTGGCTACCTAGCCTATACTCTGTCTGCGGTCTTCTTTGCAATTCCTCGATCTTTATGACTTTGCACTTGGCGGGGTTAAATTCGAGGAGCCAGTTGCTGGACCACGCGTCCAGCCTATCCAGGTTTTTTTGTAGTCCTGCCTGATCCTCATTTGATTTAATTCTCCTCATTAACTTCATATCATCTGCGAACAGGGACACTTCTGAGTCTATCCTTTCCATCATGTCATTCACATATACCAAAAATAGCACTGGTCTTAGGACTGACCCCTGTGGAACCCCGCCCGTCACAGGCGCCCACTGTGATAACTCATCACGTACCATGACTCGTTGTTGCCTCCCTGTCAAGTATTCTCTGATCCATTGCAATGCCCTTCCTGTCACACACGTCTGATCCTCTAGCTTCTGCACTAATCTCTTGTGAGGAACTGTGTCGAAGGCCTTTTTGCAGTCCAAGAAAATGCAATCAACCCACCCCTCTCTCTCGTGTCTTACTTCTGTTACTTTGTTATAAAACTCCAGAATGTTTGTGACACAGGATTTGCCTTCCATGAATTTGTGCTGGTTGTCGTTTATAATCTTGCTCAATTCTAAGGTTCTCCACCAATCTCCTCCTGATAATCTTCTCCATGACTTTGCATACTATACACGTCAGTGCCACTGCTCTATAATTTAGTGCCTTGTTTCTGTTTCCTTTCTTAAAAATGGGGACTACATTTGCTGTCTTCCATACCTCGGGTAATTGCCAGTTTCAAGGAATGTGTTGAAAATTGTGGTTAGTGGCACACACACAGCGTCTCTGCTCCCTCTCTAAGGACCCACGGAGAGATGTTGTCCTGTCCCACCACCTTTGAGGTATCAAGGTCACTTAGCAGCTTCTTCACTTTTTCCTCAGTTGTGTGTATTTCATCCAACACTTGTTTGGTATATACCTTGTTGGTGTCCCCCTCTGTTCTGTCTTCCCTGAGTCCTTCCTGTCTCCACTGTAAATACTTCCTTAAATCTGGTGTTGAGCTTCTCACATACCTCTTGATCGTTTCTTGTGAGTTCCCCACCTTCTTTCCTCAGCCTGATTACTTGGTCTTTGACTGTTGTCTTTCTCCTAATGTGGCTATACAGTGACAGCAGACTGTCGCTGGGCCTCCCTCCTTATCTGTGCATTCTCGTTTCTGGCTCTTCGACTAATCTCTTTACTTTCCTTGATCCTTTGCCTTCTGTACTTTTTCCATTCTCTAGTGCACTTAGTTTTTGCCTCCCTACACCTTCGGGTAAACCAAGAGCTCGTTCTGGTCTTTCCCTTATTTCTGTTGCCTTTGGGAACAAACCTTTCCTCTGCCTTCCTTGCATTTTTTGCTAGATAGTCCATTATTTCGTTTACCGACTTTCCTTTCAATTCTCTGTCCCACTGAACCTGCAAGAAGTTCCTCATACCTGTGTAATCCCCCTTTTATAGTTTGGCTTTTCCTATTCAACTCCTGTCACCCTCTCCACTTGTAACTCTACTATGTATTCAAAGCTCAGAACCACATGATCACTAGCTCCAAGGGGCCTCTCGTAAGGATGTCCTCAATGTCCGAGCTGCTCAGGGAGAACACGAGGTCCAGTCTTGCTGGTTCATCCTCTGCTCTCTCTCTGGTAGTGTCCCTGACATGTTGATGCATAAGGTTTTCCAGTACCACATCCATCATCTTGGCTCTCCATGTTTTGGGACCCCAATGTGGCTCCAGGTTTTCCCAGTCAATCTCCCTGTGGTTGAAATTCTGGCCATCTCAGTTAGTGTGGCCACCATTTCTCTGTTGCTCTCTTCATATTCCTCTCTTGGCCTCCTGCAGTTCTGTGGTGGGTTATACATCACTGCAATGACTACCTTATGTTCCCTAGACTGAATTGTACCCATTATGTAATCCCTTTCTCCAATCCCGTCCATTCCTTCCATTTCCTCAAATCCCCATCGGTTTCTAATGAGCAGTGCAACCCCTTTTTCCCCTCTGCTCCTTCTATCTTTCCTAAGGATCTGATATCCAGGTGGGAAGATTGCATCTGTTATTGTCTCAGTGAGTTTCGTTTTTGTGACTGCTATGATTCTTTCGTGGCATTCCTCCCTTTTAAATGTTATTCCATCCGCGTTCGTATTCCAAGCCTTCAACTTCTTTTCTAAAACTGTGGTCCAGGGAGAATGGTGGGGTTGGGGGAGTGGGAGCCCAGGTGGGGGCCTGTGGGGGGTTGTGGTGGGGGTGGGGTTTTGTGATGAGGGGGTGGGGCAGAGTGCCTATGGGGGTTGCTGTAGGGGTGGGGTTTGTGATGTGGGGATGGGGACAGAGGGAACACTGTGGGGGTTTTGGTTTAGATTGTTCAGTTGCATTGGGGATGCCATGGTTGGATTCCCTCTGTGGGTGTTTCTAGAGGAGGGAGTGTTTGCTCTTCCACCTAAGTTTGGATTCTCCTCCTCATCTCCGTCATTGCCTCTCGTTCCTCCTTTCGTCTTTGTACCCTCTCTTTCAGTATAATCCTTTCTTCTTGTGTTCTGTCTCGATCGAGGTACACTTTCCAGTACTCTGGTTTTTCCCTTAGTCGTGGTTTCTCCTGTAGGATCCTGTTTCAAGCTGATTCTGCCTTGAAAATCACTTTGACTGGCCGGTTTTTCCTTCTTGCAAACCACCCAATTCTTCGAAATTTGTCAACTGGGTCATGTCGTCCTCACCTATTGCTTTCATGATACTTTCAATCGTTTTTTTCTCCACCTGCATTAAAGGTTTCCCCTTCAACCTCCTGGAGCCCGTAGACAAAAACTGATCTTTCCCTTTCGTCCTCCCACTGTATCTCCCTTTGCATCCTCTGAGGTGATTTAGTTCCCTTCACTGAAGCGTTCTTTCCTTCAGTTTCTTCCTAGCTGATGCCCCTGTGCTCAGTGGTCTTCCTTTCCTGAACAGCTGTTCCTGGCCACTGCAGTTGTCTATTAGAGTCACTGCATATAGCTTAGCTCCTTCATTGTCTGTAGTCTCCTCATTTGTTATTGATTGCTCCTCGTCTTGTTGCAGGCACCACGTGGGTCTGATAGGGCCTTCTCATACAGTATAGCTATGTTGCTTCTTATAGTCCCCTCGTCTGTGACTGATATAGAAGTTCCTGACGTTATGGCTGTACTGTCTTTTGGTTCTTTAGGCTGTTTCAGATTTTTTAGTTCCTCTTCTAAGCACTGTATCTTACCTTCTGCTCTATGGCTTGTAGCTCCCATTTCCTGCTCCTGCAGCTATCCTCTCATCCATTTTCTTGCTGAGCTCTTCCAGCTTCCTTCCCCACTCTTCCTCCCTTTTTGTGACCTCTGCCTCCCAATCTTCCCTCCCAGGTTCATCCACAAGACCCCTTGTTCTCCATCCTGTTCTTTGGTAACCTCTTTGGTAATGTCGTACTTTACACTGTGCTCACTTTGTGTGTGTGTGTACTCACCTGGTTGTTGTTGCAGGGGTCGATTCACAGCTCCTGGCCCTGCCTCTTCACTGGTCGCTACTAGGTCACTCATCCTGCTCCATGAGCTTTATCTTACCACTTCTTAAAGCTAAGTATGGATCCTGCCTCCCCTACATCACTTCCCAGACTATTCCACTTCCTGACATCTATTTGACTGAAGAAATACTTCCTAACATCCCTGTGATTCATTTGAGTCTTCAACTTTCAATTGTGACCCCTTGTTGTTGTGTGCCATCTCTGGAACATCCTGTCTCTGTCCATCTTGTTAATTCCTCTCAGTATTTTATGTGTCGTTATTATATCCCCCTATCTCTCCTGTCCTCCAGTGTCGTCAGGTCAATTTCCCTTTACCTCTCCTGGTAGGACATGCCCCTTAGCCACGGGACAAGTCTTCTTGCAAATCTTTGCATTTTCTCTAATTTCCTTACATGCTTGGCTAGGTGTGGGCTCCAAATGGTGCTGCATACTCCAATATAGGCCTGACATTCACGGTGTACAGGATCCTGAACAATTTCTTATTCAGATGTTGGAATGCTATTCTTAGGTTTACTAGATGCCAATATGCTGCAGCAGTTATTTGATTGATGTGCGCCTCAGATGTGCCCGGTGTTATACTCATCCCGAGATCCTTTTCCTTGAGTGAGGTTTGTAGTCTCTGGCCCCCTAGACTGTACTCCGTCTGCGGTCTACTTTGCCCTTCCCCAATCTTCATGTCTTTGCACTTGGTGGGGTTGAACTCCAGAGCCAGTTTCTGGACCAGGCCTGCAGCCTGTCCAGCCTGTGTGTACTCACCTAGTTGTGGTTGCAGGGGTCGATTCATAGCTCCTGTCCCCGCCTCTTCACTGGCCGCTACTGGGTCACTCTCCCTTCGCCAAGAGCCTTGAAGCTATGAATGGATCCTGCCTCCACTACATCACTTCCCAAGCTATTCCACTTCCTGACCACTTTGTGACTGAAGAAATACTTCCTAACATCCCTATGATTCATCTGAGTCTTCAACTTCCAACTGTGACCCCTTGTTGCTGTGTCCTATCTTTGGAACATTCTGTCTCTGTCCACCTTGTCAATTCCTCTCAGTATTTTATATGTAGTTATCATGTCCCCCCTATCTCTCCTGTCCTCCAGTGTCGTCAGGTCGATTTCCCTTAACTTCTCCTCGTAGGACATACCCCTTAGCTCCGGAACTAGTCTTGTTGCAAACCTTTGCACTTTCTCTAGTTTCTTTATGTGCTTGGCTAGGTGTGGGTTCCAAACTGGTGCTGCATACTCCAGTATGGGCCTAACGTACACAGTGTACAGGGTTCTGAACGATACCTTATTAAGATGTCGAAATGCTGTTCTTAGGTTTGCTAGCGCCCGTATGCTGCAGCAGTTATTTGGTTGATGTGCGCCTCAGGAGATGTGCCTGGTGTTATAGTCACCCCAAGATCATTTACCTTGAGTGAGGTTTGTAGTCTCTGGCCCCCTAGACTGTACTCCGTCTGCGATCTTCTTTGCCCTTCCCCAATCTTCATGACTTTGCACATGGTGGGTTGAACTTCAGGAGCCAATTTCTGGACCAGTCCTGCAGGCTGTCCAGATCCGTTTGTAGTTCTGCCTGGTCCTCGTTCGATTGAATTCTTCTCATAAACTTCACATCATCTGCAAACAGGGACACTTCGGAGGCTATTCCTTCCGCCATGTCATTCACAAATACCAGATACAGTACCGGTCCTAGGACTGACCCCTGTGGAACCCCACTCGTCACAGGCGCCCACTCTGATACCTCGCCACGAACCATGACTCGCTGCTGTCTTCCTGACAGGTATTCCCTGATCCATTGTAGTGCCTTCCCTGTTATCCCTGCCTGGTCCTCCAGCTTTTGCACTAATCTCTTGTGTGGAACTGTGTCAAACGCCTTCTTACAGTCCAAGAAAATGCAATCTATCCACCCCTCTCTCTCTTGTCTTACTGCTGTCACCCTGTCATAGAACTCCAGTAGGTTTGTGACACAGGATTTCCCGTCCCTGAAACCGTGTTGGCTGTCGTTGATAAACTCATTCCTTTCTAGGTGTTCCACCACTCTTCTTCTGATAATCTTCTCCATGACTTTGCATACTATACATGTCAGTGAGACTGGTCTGTAGTTTAGTGCTTCATTTCTGTCTCCTTTTTTAAAAATTGGGACTACATTTGCTGTTTTCCATACCTCAGGTAGTCTCCCTGTTTCGATAGATGTGTTGAATATTGTTGTTAGGGGTACACATAGCACCTCAGCTCCCTCTCAGGACCCATGGAGTGATGTGATCCGGCCCCGTCGCCTTTGAGGTATCTAGCTCACTCAGCAGCCTCTTCACTTCCTCCTCAGTTGTGTGTATTGTGTCCAGCACCTGATGGCATACCATACCTCTCCTCCTTTCTGGAGGCCCTTCTTTCTCCTCTGTGAACACCTCTTTGAATCTCATGTTGAGCTCCTCACACACTTTGCGGTCATTTCTTGTGACTTCCCCTCCTTCCTTCCTCAGCCTGATCACCTGGTCCTTGACTGTTGTTCTCCTCCTGATGTGATTGTACAACAGCTTCGGGTCAGATTTGGCTTTCCCTGCTATGTCATCCTCGTACTGTCATTGGGCCTCCCTTCTTACCTGTGCATATTCATGTCTGGCTCTACGAATGCTCTCCTTATTTTCCTGGGTCCTTTGCCTTCTATACTTCTTCCATTCCTTAGCACACTTGGTTTTGGCCTCCCTGCACCTTTGGGTGAACCACGGGCTCATCCTGGCTTTTTCGTTGTTTCTGTTTCCCTTGGGTACAAACTTCTCCGCTTCCTTGCATATTGTTGTCACATATTTAATCATCTCGTTTACTGATTTCCCTTCCAGTTCTCTGTCCCACTGAACCCCATTTAGGAAGTTCTTCATGCCCGCATACTCCCCTTTTTTGTAGTTTGGCTTCATTCTTCTGGCCCTATCTGCCTCCCCCTCCACCTGAAACTCTACTGTGTAATCAAAGCTTAAAACCATATGATCACTGGCCCCGAGGGGACTTTCATGTGTGATGTCCTCAATATCCGCACTACTCAAAGTGAATACTAGGTCCAGTCTCGCTGATTCATCCTCTCCTCTCTCCCTGGTAGTATTCCTTACGTGTTGGTACATGATGTTTTCCAGTACCACCTCCATCATCTTAGCTCTCCACGTATCTTGGCCCCCATGTGGCTCCCAGTCTATTTCCTTGTGGTTGAAGGCACCCATGATCAGTAGTTTTGCCCTGCTCGCATGAGCCCTTCTGGCCACTTCAGCCAGTGTGTCAACCATCGCTCTATTACTCTCATCTTACTCTTGCCTTGGCCTCCTGCTGTTCTGTGGTGGGTTATACATCACTGCAATTACCACCTTGGGACCTCCAGATTGTAGCATTCCTACTATGTAATCTCCTGCTTCTCTTCTGTCTCCTCTCTCCAGCTCATCAAAATCCCATCGGTTTTTGATCAGCAGTGCCACTCCTCCACCCCCTCTGTTCCCTCTGTCTTTCCTCAGGATCTGGTATCCCATTGGAAAGATGGCATCTGTTATCATACCTGTGAGCTTGGTTTCTGTAAGAGCTATTATGTCCGGTGATGCCTCTTTGACTCTTTCGTGCCACTCCTCCCACTTATTTGTTATTTCATCAGCATTGGTGTACCATACCTTCAGTTGCCTCTCTACCACTGTGTTTTGGGTGTCTGTGAGGGTGGGGGACCTGGCGGTGGACTGTGGGATTCTATAGTGGAGTGTTGGGTTGGGGATGTGAGTATGGGTTGTAGTTTGTGTTGGGATAGTGTGCTTGGTTGTTGGGTGTTGGGGGTGGTTCTGTGTGTGCTTGCTCTTGTTGCTCTGCCCTGCTCTGGTTGTCCTCTGCTGATTCTGTCCTTGTCTCTCCTCCTAGCTCCTTTCGCCTTTGTGTCCTCTCCCTCAGCTGCTGTCATTCAGTTTTTGTTCTGTCTCGGTCTAGGAACACCCTCTTGTATTCTTCCATTTCCTTCAATCGTGGTTTCTCTTGGACGATTCTGTCCCGCACTGTTTCTGTCCTGAGAATCAGCTTGAGCGGTCGATTTCTCCCCTTTGAGTACCCCCCTATTCTCTGAAAATTTACAATCTCGGACATGTCTTCTTTGAGGATGTTCTCAATCACCTTTCTTTCTGCCTGTCATCTTTCAGTGTGTGTCCTTCCCTCTCTCTCCTTCAGCCCATGAATAAACACTGTCTTTGCCCTCTCCTCCTCCCATTGCCTTTCCCTCTGTGACTCTGGTTCCTGTCTGTACATGGCCATTTTCTCCCTTTTTTTCCTGTAGCTCTTGGTGGTATGATCGTGCCTCTGCATTTGCCCTATTCCCCTCTCAACCTGCTCCCAGCTACTCACCCCCATCACTCCTTGGCCCTGCTTGGTAGGGAGATACGGCCGTAGCGTAAGTTATATCTCCTTCCTTCCCGATGGGCTCCCCTGATGCTGTGTCTTTTCTGGTCAACACTCCTGTAGCCTGCTTCAGCCTGTTTACCTCATCTTCTAGGACCTTTATCGTGGCTACTGCAACTTCGACTTGTGACTACCAGTTCTTCTTCTCCTCCTCCAACCTCTTTTCCAATTTCACAGAAAGCTCTGTCTCCATTTTTGCAGAAAGCTCTCCTAGTTTTCTCTCCCACTCTTGTTCCATCCTTTTGCACTGCTCTTCTATCCATTCTTCCTTACCAGGACCATTCTCCTCTGGTTCCTGGGTCCTTCGAGTCCACACCATTTTTTTTTCTTTCTCCCCAATCCTCTTTTTTTTGGGGGGGGAGAGTGAAAGAGAAAGGGGAGAGGTAGAAAAAGAGAGAGAGAGAGGGATTAGGGGACTTGAGTGAGAAGGAAAACATATGGAAATGATGAGAGAAAGTGAGAGAGAGAGAGGGATTGGGACTAGGGGAGGAGAGGAAGGGTAGAAGGATAGAGAGAGAGAGAGATGGTGAGAGAAGATGGGAGAGAGAGATAGAGAGAGAGAGAGATGGGGATTATATATATATATATATATATATATATATATATATATATATAAGAGAGGGAGAGAGAGGAGAGAGAGAGAGGAGAGAGAGAGAGAGAGAGAGAGAGAGAGAGATGGGGAGAGAGAGAGATGGGGAGAGGAGAGAGAGAGATGGGGAGAGGGAGAGAGAGAGATGGGGAGAGAGAGAGAGATAAGAAGAGATGGGGAGAGAGAGAGAGAGATGGGGTGAAAGAGAGAGATGGGGAGAGAGAGAGAGAGAGAGAGGGAGAAAGAGATGGAGAGAGGGAGAGAGAGATGGATAGAGAGAGAGAGAGAGGTAGGTACATGTGATTGCAAGGATCGGGACTCGGATCCTGATCCCACTTCTTCGCTGGTTGCTATTTAGATTCACCCTCTTCTTGTCTCGAGAGTCTTATCGTACCTCTTCTTAAAGCAGTGTATGGATCCTGTCTCTTACCACTTCATTCTTTATGTCGTTCCACATCCTGACTACTTTAAGGCTGACGAAATGTTTCCTAACATCCCTGTGACTAATGTCTATTGCCACCTTCCAGCGGTACCCTCGTGTTTCCGTTTCCCGTCTCTCAAACTAACTATCCTTGACCATCCTATCAATTAATCTCAATATTTTGAACGTTGTTAACATACCATCCCTAGTCCTCTTTCCTCTAGTGCCATCGAGCTAAGTTCCTTTAACTTCACCATGTTGGACATACCCCTCAGTTCCAGGGCTAGTCTCGTAGCAAACCTCTTCAGTTTCTCCAGGTATGGGTTCCTTACTGGTACTGCATACTCCATTATAGGCCTGACATTCACTTTATACAGTGTCATGAATGACTTCTTATTAGATTTCTAAAAGAGCAGTTACTGCAGCAGTTATTTGTTTGAAGTGTATCTCATGATATACTTGGAACAATACTCACCCAAGGTCCTTCTCCTTGAGTGAAATTTACAGCCTTTGTCCCCTCATCCCGAGCCAGCATTCCATCTGCAGTTCTCTTTGCCCTTCCCCAAACTTCATTGCTATGCGCTGGCTGAGATTAGGTTCCATTACTCACCTACCAGACCAGACCTGCATCCTCTCCAGATTCATTTGGAGAATTTCCTGGTCTTCATCTACTTGTATTCTCATTAGTTTCACTTCATTTGTGAACAGGGATACCTTTGACTGTATCATTTCCGTCATGTCATTCACATATTCAAGAAATAGTATTGATCCTTGTGAAACACCATGCGTCACATGCACCCATTCCAACACTTCTGCACGAACAATCACTCGTTGTTTCCTTCCTGTTAGAAATGCCTTAAATTATTTTATTGCTGATGCTGTTATTCCTGCATTCTTTTCTATCTTTTGTATCAGTCTCTTCTGTGCCAAAAGCCTTCCTACAGTCCAAGAAGATGCAGCCTACCTATCCCTCACTCTCCTACCTAACTTCTGTTACCGTGTTGTGGAACTACCATATTTGCCATCTGTCTGTCTCCTGTCTATATCATTGGGAGTTATTTGTTGTCCTCTTCACTTTTGGCAGTTACCCATTGTCAATAGAGCTGTTGAAGATTGTTCCTAGTGGAACAATCTCAGGACTCAAGGAAGATATTATCGTCACACTGCCTTCGCAGTATCTGTCTCACATAATAGCTTCTTAACATTGTCCTCAATTGTACAATAGTCAATATATAATTTTTAATGGGCTGGACTGGTAAGCCAGCGGAAAGTCTCTGTTATACTACCAAAAGTTCCACTAAGACCCGCATTAGGAAACACCCGTCCTGTTTCCTGAAAATTCTTACCTAAACCAACATCAGTTATACGTATTGTGTCCAGCACTTGCTGGTGCACTTCTGTTTTCTCTAAAAATGCCTCCTTAAATTTCTTATTGATTTCCTTGCAGACTTCTTGGTCATTCTATCTGAGCTCCCCTCCTTCCTTCTTCAGCCTGATTATGGTCTGATATGGATATATAGCAACTTTGGGTCAGATTTGGCTTTCGATGCAATGTCATCCATATTCGTTTTTGTTTTTTTTGGCTCAATTCCTTGTTTTCCTGAGTTCTTTACCTTCTGTTTTTTTTTATATTTTAGAACATTTAGCACTTTACAGCCACATACTACATTATCTCATTCACTGTCTTTCCCTCTAGTTTTCCTTGCCACTGCATCTCATTCAGGAATTGTCTGATGTCTGTGTAAGCCCCTCTTCTGAAGTTTAGCTTTTCACATCCTTCCCCCCCCCCCCCCCCCCCCCCCCCCCCCCCCCCCCCCCCCCCCCCAGTCTCTGTTATACTACCAGCTCACTAAGACCCGCATTGGAAACCCCGTCCTGTTTCCTGAAAATTCTTACTAAACCAGCATCAGTTAAGTATTGTGTCAGCACTTGCTGGTGCACTTCTGTTTTCTCTAAAAATGCCTCCTTAAATTTCTTACTGATTTCCTTGCAGACTTCTTGGTCATCCATCTAGCTCCCTCCTTCCTTCTTCATCCATATTCGTTTTTTTTGGTTCAATTCTTGTTTTCCTAGTTCTTTACCTTCTGTTTTATTTTAGAACATTTAGCACTTACGGCCATACTACATTATCTATTCCTGTCTTTCCTCTAGTTTCTTTGCCACTGCATCTCATTCAGGAATGTCTGATGTCTGTTAGCCCTCTTCTGAGTTTGGCTTTCACATCCTTCCTGTGTTTTTACTCATTTACCTCAGATTCAAAACTCAGAACAATACGGACACTAGCACGAAAGGGCCTTTGTGTCATTACTGTTGTGAGGGATCACTTTGCCCCACCTGTTAGTCTGATGAAAATTTCATCATGAGCCTCCTGAAGCCCTGGAATAATCAGCGACTTCTTTTATTCCTATTTCCTTTCTCTCCACATTTCTGTATTTGTTTTGAGCAATTTCTTTGCCATACCAATTATCATCTCCTGCAATTCCCTATTGCCTGAGAGTATTTCACAAAGTCATGTTTGCTTCTTTTCAAGAAGAACAAAAAGGCAAAATGGCACAATACAGTGACTTGAACAATACACCTGGACCATTTACAAAGTCACACTTTGTAAATGGTCCAAGTCGGACCGATATGGATTATGTGTATTGCTTCTTTTCCTTTTGTCCCCTCATCTGCTATTAATATTTCTGCTCCTGTCTCCTTCCCTCTTCCTTCATTTCCTCCAGTTACCTCCTCAGCTCCTTCAAATCCTCTTCTAGCCTTTGTGCCTTTGCCTCTGAGCTGCAGCCCTTCTCTCATATTCCCTGTTCTCTATACCTTCTCCCATTTTGCAAAAATCAATAAACATTTTTCCTACTCATTTTCCGTCTTGCATCTATGTCCTGCTACTATCAATTCCTCCTCAACTCCCCTTCTTCTCCTAGCTGGCTATTGGCTCCCATATGAGTGTTCCCCTTCCTAACTATTATATACTAACAGTACTGACTCACATGGAGTTCTTTTAAAACACCTGTTCAGGACAACTGAGGTGACTTACGAGCTCTGTAGTTGCTATCACGATTCCAGGGTAAATTTTATAACAACTGGGACATTTTTCGGTTTTTTTTTCAAGGTATGTAATTCATCTCTCACGGGTGGGAATAGATGCCCATGCTGTTTCAGGAGAGAGGGTGGTCAGTGACCATCCAATGGATACTAAGGATGGGATTGGGGCAAATAAGATGACATTTTGTGAAATTGAAACTAATGTTGAAAATGTGGGTCTCTGTGGGAAGGAAAAGGGTTGTAGTACTGAAAACCAAAGAAAAGAAACACTTTTCAAAACTAGTAAAGAATTTTGCGCGGTGGGCAAAAATAAAGCACAAAAAAAGTAAGAGAGGAAGAAGAACAGAGGGAAGATGCAAGAAAAGGCTTTCATAATCTTTTATACTAATTGTATTAGAAGTAGGAACAAAATTTACTAGTAAATTTTGATTGCATGCAAAAAAACTAGGCATAATAGCTCTTACTGAAACATGATTTGATTTGATTAATTAAACATGCCTGCCGAATGCAATATACAAGGTTGAAAATTATTCATAAGGATTTAAACAATACTAAAGGGATGGAGTAGCCCTATAAGTCGAATCTGTATGGAGACAAATTCCTGAGGGATATAAATATTTGATTAGAGACGTGCATTACAGACCCCTGAACATAGAAATAGACAAAGGGAGATTTCCTTGGGACGAAATTCTAAAAGTCTCAAGACTTCATGAAAAGGTAATAATTAGAGGGAAATTTTATTTTAAGTAATATTGCTGGAATACCTCGATCAAGATTCATGAGTCAAACGACGTCCTTGAGGTAGTCCAGAAAATAACCTGCTTGATTTCGTTCTGGCAAATACAGAGATTTTTGTTAACAGTCTGAGGATTTCGGAAAAGTGTGGTGCAAGTGATTACAAATCTATTGAATTTAACATTGAATTTAATATACCAGTAAGGACAATACAGCATGGGTCCCAGATTTTCATTCTACTGAAAATAATGGACCTAGACAACACCTGTCATGTGTTGATTGAGGTAACGAACACAATTAACAATACGATATTTTTCTAAATACAAGCTTCTCAAAGAACATACATTAACTAAAGAAAATTAAAATCGAATAAAATGGTCCGAAATGGATGAACAGTTGGCTAAAACATCTGGGGATAAAGAAAGGAATTTATTGGTTTATCAATAAAGAAGAGAGTCACCTCATAAACCAATATTTTTATATTGAAAGAGATGTCAAAAAGGGATGAGTAAAGCTAAACGAGACTATGAAATTAAAATTATAAAGGAATAAAAGACAAATATGAAAGGTTATTTTCCAGCTATATAGAAGAATTATTAGAAAAAGTTGGGTAAACTGAACACTAATTCTGGGAGGATAATCAACAATGAAAAACAAATGAAATAGATTTTCAAATTGTATTATTTCGCTCATAATTCAGGAAGATAAATGATATCCCAGTATTATATTGGACCTGAGGAAAATACATTATGTTATATCAGTCACTAGGGATAACCAGGTTATACACATGTGTATAACTTTCAAATTTTCCTCTCTTCTCTCTCTCTCTCTCTCTCTCTCTCTCTCTCTCTCTCTCTCTCTCTCTCTCTCTCTCTCTCTCTCTCTCTCTCTCTGTCTTCCGTTAAGTATTTATGTTCTCATACTTACATTACCTGGACACTTGAGAAAGGGAAGTAAGAGTGCAATAAATACTGATATCAGTGTTAGCTAACTTGAGAAAGCTTACATAGTTAAATATGTCATATAAATTGATATTTATTAAAATATGTCATATACATTGATGTTTATTAAAATTCCCTCCTGGAATTGATACTACTGAACAAACAAGTATTTCTGTCTATGTACGATTTCTGAAATCTAACATAAGTTTGTATTGTTTACATATTTATTTGTGATTCATATCTTCAGGGTGCCAGCAATATTTTTGGATCATTCTTCGGCTGTGCCCCCATAGCTGTGTCACTCGCTCGGTCACTAATTCAAGAAGCTGCAGGGTGTATGACCCAATTAACTTCGCTAATCTGCTGTTTTGTGTTGGTGTTTGTCTTGCTGTTTCTTGGACCCTTGTTCGAGACCCTCCCTAATGTGAGTATGCTGTTTGATATATTTCCCTAATATAACATGAATTTCTTTTACTTCTTTTATTAATATAATTTAAAGAGAATTTATTGCAACTCAGTTATTTCTATGTGTACTAATAAATGCCAAATGCAATAAATGTATTGATAATCTCTGAGTCTTAATAATTTGTGCAGTGCATTGTGGCTTCCCTTGTTTTCCATGTTTGTTCAAATACCAGATTAGAGCAAAATATAAAATCATTATTTTATTATTTTACTTTTCGTTTTTGCAAGAGTTTAACCAGAAATACCCAAATGTATTTTGGCACCTGTGCGACTGAGATGCATTTTTAACCTCAGATGAAGAAAGTCTATTATCATTCACTGAATGGTAGACCAATACCCTCATAGCACATTTAAATGATCAAGAACCTCTGCCTTCAGGAGGCCCATGCAATTCAACAGCTTTTTGAAGAATGTAGGTCAACACATATAAGATTTATTTCGGATTTTTAACCCCGGAGGGTTAGCCACCCAGGATAACCCAAGAAAGTCAGTGCGTCATCGAGGACTGTCTGTCTTATTTCCATGAGGTCCTCAATCTTGTCCCCCAGGATGCGACCCACACCAATCGACTAACACCCAGGTACCTATTTGCTGCTAGGTGAACAGGACAACAGGTGTAAGGAAACACGTCGAAATGTTTTCACCCCGCCGGGAATCGAACCCGGGCCCTCCGCGTTTGAAGCGAGAGCTTTGCCAACCAGGCCACGGGACCCGATGGATATCAAAGAAGTCAAGAAGCTGTAGGTCGATACGTTCTAGAGATTGAAAAGTTCGAAGGACATTCGAAGGACATTCATAGGACATTCGAAGGCTCTGAGCCATCGAAGGTCCTCTGAATGTCCTATGAATGTCCTATGAATGTCCTATGAATGTCCTATGAATGTCCTATGAATGTCCTATGAATGTCCTATGAGCTCCTTGGATATAAATATACTTGATACCAACAAGTAGTAGAAAAAAGTAAGACACAAAATCCAATCACTTCAAGAGATGTTTAATGGAACTGTTATGATCTTTGGATCTTGGTCTCTCCACCTACTCAAAGGCTAATAAAACATAAACTTATATACAGTACAGTTAAGAAAACTCCTAATTACAAGTGAGGACTGACTACTGTGTTCTGCACTCTGCGGGGTGATGACTGACGATCACCTGCACCAACCTGGCTACAGTTTTATGACTTTCTGATTTCCATGTGACTTTATTTGTTATGGTAAAGAGCAAAGCTTCTAAACAATGGCAGTAGTAGAGATTTGGTCCAGTCCATTGAATATCTTTTTGCGTTCCAGTGGATCATGCACACGTTACTGAGATCGCCCCAGACAGGTCGACAACAAGATAGAGACAATGTAATGTTGTAATCCGATAGATGGCATATGCAAATGTAATGTAGAAATGGCGTGGGATTTATGATATGCATAAATCTTAAGCCAATACAGCAGTGTCTCAACGTGTATTTGAATTTCTATCAAGAAACGTTAGTAACAGGAATTTTTTGGTCATACTGCAGAATGGATACCACTGCATTAGAGAACATACAGAGTAGACTGACAAAATCAATCCACTGTATAAAGAATCTTACGTTCGAAGAGATTTAGAGCTCCTAACAAACACTTGCTTGACAAACATAAAATGAGGGTATATTTGTCTTTATTATACAATAAAGGTTTAAACGAAGGAGATGTGAGTAGAGTGATACGATTATCTGACCAAGAAAAAACGCGACCAATCGATTCAAGTTGGGTACATTCCGATTTAGAAAGGATACATACATATGAAAATACTACAGCAATCTGTTACGTAGAGCCATAAAAGATTTAAAAATAGGCTAGAGTTTATTATATTATTAATAAATGCCGTCAGATTGAAGTAATATTGATACCGACAATATGGATGAAAGAACAAGTGACTATTAGGACACCTTTGTTGTATGTGTTTCTCTTCTGGATTCTTGTCACTCCAAATGATACAAGCAAATTATCAATCACAACATATACAATAGAGAATGCGTGTCATTGGTGAAATTTGGTTAATAGCATCAGATCCTTTAATTACTGTCACGTGACAGCAGGAATCAGCGTGGAGTCCTGTGAGTGCAAGAGTACTCAATGTAGATTATTTCTGCTTTGTTCCAGTGCATGAGATGTCAGCTTTAGATCTTTATAAGACACAACCATTGCGGGTGTCATCCCAGTTACATGCATTTTTGTGTTCTTGGACCCATGTGGAAAGTGTCCTTGGTTTTCGTATGTAAATCTTACGGCAGCCACAGCATAGTATAGTGTACATTCCTGCTAATGGTGTGCGATACCGACATGTGCATGAGTAAGACATGTGCATGAGTAAGACAAGTGCATGAGTAAGACATGTACATGAGTAAGACATGTGCATCAGTTGGGTATCTTTACTGTAGAAACGTTTTGCCTTTGGTCTCCTGTCGATATTGATAGTTCGGAAATTCTGGCTGCCAGGATCTTATGGAACAGCCGATCTGAGACCGAGGACATGGTAAATGATCTATAGTTCTTTGGCCTTACAGAGTTGGGCAATTTAAGCTTGAGAAAGACCGTCCCGCTTGTATGATTATTATTATAATCAAAAGAAGCGCTAAACCACACCCGCTTGTATGAAAGGTTCTGGCAACGAGCCAATGATCATCCACAGATTAAACATCGTACAAGGAATCCTGACGGGAAGTGTCTTCAGTATCCGGTGAGTAACTCCATCGAGACCGTGGGAAAAAGATTTTGTTCCATTAAACTTCCCGCTGATCCAGGCTGGATCGCTTAGAAAATAACTCTTCCCGGAATCGACAAAGCCGGTTTGGCGACACCGAGGTGGGAGTTACCTCCTCTGGTTGTTTTTCGGGGTTTGGGAGGGAACGGAGTCACCGGAAGCCTTCTATGGTCGTTGTGCATTGCGGACACAGGATCATATAGTGGAAGTAATCTTCCTCGCATACGCGTGGACGATCTATGCAGCATTAGGCCGTCCTCGAAGATCATGTCTCAAGTCGCTTGGTCCTAAAGCTTTCCCCTCCTCTCCAGTAATCGCATTCCCCTGGTCTGAGAGACTGACGATACGTCAAAAACGAAGTCTGCCATTCAGCCTCTAGGACAGTGTCTTTGTCCTGTACACTTTAAAGAATCCTTTGGCTTCGCTATCCACTTTAATCAAAAGAAGTTTTTTGTAAAAATTATAACAGAAATTTTTGCTTGTCTTTACTTATTTTGCTTTAATTTGTGTACTTGTATGAAACCCATGTCCTAGTGATAATATACTTAATATGTTTCCTTCAGATTCTCTATAATTATTAAATGTTTGGCTATCTTCCTGTGTGAACACCGACCGCAAATATCAATATCAGAAAGTTGTCCAGAATTTAAGTTAGCCCATTTTTTCCTCTCTGGTTTTTGTCCTGTACACTTAGAAGAATCCTTCCGAAGGTGTCTTCTATTTATTAGCCACTGTGTGTGTGTTTGTTTGTGTGTATTATTATTATAATCATGGGGAACGCTAAACCCGTAGGGATTATACAGCTCCTGTGGAGGGGAGATGGAAGGTATTCATACTCAATTCAGGGAACTGGAGTACAGATCCAATTCCCTAGATCAAGAGCCCCTCACCAGCGTCAGGTGGTGAGGGGGTGAAGTCATAAACAAAGTTAATATATTTGGCATAATTAAGGAGATAAGCTTCTAAACTTCTCTTGGAATATAACTTGGCAAATATTTATCTCATGCTTAAATTCTACATATAATTGTATAGTGCTGAGAGCACATTTAATAACTGTACAACTCTTAAGTACCGTCTGGTAAATTGCTGAGATTCACTTCAGTATATGAATAATGTAAGTACATACAAGTGTGTGTGAGGATGTGCATATGTGCTCAATAGTGTTCGTATTGTTTCAGTAAGACTCAACTTAAACTTAAACAGTGACTGACAACAAGTGCCTAAATAATCAAACAGCTTACTAGAATATGACGAACCATTCGCCAAACAGCGATACTGTACGAAGCAGCAGTGAACAGCACAGCGTCAGGCCAGCAACAAGGAGACCAAAACGACCCTAACTGAGGACCATTTGCAGATCCTCCACAAAGGCATAAAATTCCCTTATTACTGAAACTAAGTTCAGCATTACCAACTCCCCGACTACAATAGTGCATATGTGTGTGCGTGTACTCACTCACCTAGTTGTACTCACCTAGAAAGATTGAAGACCCTAAAATTACATTCACTTGTAAGACGTAGAATGAGGGGAGACATGATCGAGGTATACAAGTGGAAAATGGGTATTAACAAAGGGGATATAAATAAGGTCTTGAGGATATCTCTCCAAGAGAGAACCCGCAATAATGGATTCAAGTTAGATAAGTTTAGATTTAGAAAGGATATAGGAAAGTATTGGTTTGGAAATAGGGTAGTTGATGAGTGGAACAGTCTGCCTAGTAGGGTTATTGAAGCTAGGACCTTGGGTAGTTTCAAATTTAGGTTGGATAAATTCATGAGTGAGAGGGGTTGGATTTGAGTGGGACTCGCGCATGAGTGGGTAGAATTGTCAAAGCTTATTTCTTGGGTAGCATTGAAAATTGGGTTGAGCAAATATTCTGTTAGTAGGACGTATTGTGAAGGACATGCCTAGTATGGGCCAACAGGCCTGCTGCAGTGTTCCTCCTTTCTTATGTTCTTATGTTCTTATGTAGTTGTGGTTGCAGGGGTCGATTCATAGCTCCTGGCCCCGCCTCTTCACTTGCCGCTACTGGGTCACTCTTCCCGCGCCATGAGCTTTATCATACCTCTTCTTAAAGCTATGAATGGATCCTGCCTCCACTACATCGCTTCCCAAACTATTCCACTTCCTGACCACTCTGTGACTGAAGAAATACTTCCTTTACATCCCTATGATTCATCTGAGTCTTCAACTTCCAACTGTGTCCCCTTGTTGCTGTGTCCCATCTCTGGAACATTCTGTCTCTGTCCACCTTGTCAATTCCTCTCAGTATATTTTATATGTCGTTATCATGTCCTCCCTATCTCTCCTGTCCTCCAGTGTCATCAGGTCGATTTCCCTTAACCTCTCCTTGTAGGACATACCCCTGAGCTCCGGAACTAGTCTTGTTGCAAACCTTTGCTCTTTCTCTAGTTTCTTTACGTGCTTGGCTAGGTTTGGGTTCCAAACTGGTGCCGCATACTCCAATATGGGCCTAACGTACACAATGTACAGGGTCCTGAACGATTCCTTATTAAGATGTCAGAATGCTGTTCTTAGGTTTGCTAGGCGCCCATATGCTGCAGCAGGTATTTGGTTGATGTGCGACCCAGGAGATGTGCCTAGTGTTATACTCACCCCAAAATCTTTTTCCTTGAGTAAGGTTTGTAGTCTCTGGCCCCCCAGACTGTACTCCGTCTGCGGTCTTCTTTGCCCTTCCCCAATCTTCATGACTTTGCACTTGGTGGGATTGAACTCCAGGAGCCAATTTTGGACAATACCTGCAGCCTGTCCAGATTCTTTTGTAGTTCTGCCTGGTCCTCGTCCGATTGAATATTTCTCATCAACTTCACATCATCTGCAAACAGGGACACTTCGGAGTCTATTCCTTCCGTCATGTCATTCACAAATACCAGAAACAGCACCGGTCCTAGGACTGACCCATGTGGAACCCCACGCATCACAGACGCCCACTCTGACACCTCGCCACGTACCATGACTCGCTGCTGTCTTCCTGACAGGTATTCCCTGATCCATTGTAGTGCCTTCCCTGTTATCCCTGGAGTTTACCTGGAGAGAATTTCGGGGGTCAAGGCCCCCGCGGCCAGGTCTGAGACCAGGCCTCATGGTAGATCAGGGTCTGATTAACCAGGCTGTTGCTGTCGGCCGCACGCAAACTGAAGTACGAATCACAGCCCGGTTGGTCAGGTACTGACTTTAGGTGCATGTCCAGTGCCTTCTTGAAGACAGCCAGGGGTCTATTGGTAATCCCCCTAATGTATGCTGGGAGGCAGTTGAACAGTCTTGGGCCCCGGACACTTATGGTGTTGTCTCTCAGTGTACTCGTGACGCCCCTGCTTTTCATCGGGGGAATGTTGCATCTCCTGCCGAGTCTTTTGCTTTCATAGGGAGTGATTTTCGTGTGCAGGATTGGTACCAATCCCTCCAGGACCTTCAAAGTGTATATTATCATGTATCTCTCTCGCCTGCGTTCCAGTGAATACAGATCAAGGACCTTCAACCGTTCCCAGTAATTCAGGTGCTTTATCGTACTTATGTGTGCTGTGAAAGTTCTTTGTACACTCTCCAGGTCTGCAATGTCGCCAGCCTTGAAAGGGGCTGTTAGTGTACAGCAGTATTCCAGCCTAGAGAGAACAAGTGATTTGAAGAGTGTCATCATGGGCTTGGCGTCCCTAGTTTTGAAGGTTCTCATTATCCATCCTATCATTTTTCTAG